>WSXT02153882.1:0-10208 GCA_011762715.2 Neuroterus valhalla | reverse complement strand
TTTTTGATCCGAAACAGCTGGCTAACGAACTCGACTTGTATTTTTGGTCCCTCAAAATGGGTGCCAAAGCACGATCGAATATGATCTTTCTCGAAAGCTATCGAGTTCACAGATTATTTTTCATTATTTTTTGTGCGATCAAAAACGAAATTTTCGATTTTATGAGAAAATTCAAAAAGCCTTATTCAATATATTGTAGGGCTCCCAAGAAGAAACATTTTTGCTCTCTGACTCCCTTTTCAATCTCGCGTTATTTGTCTAAAAATTCTCATTTTCTTTTATATTTTTGGATTTTGAAAATGCCCTAACTCTGACAATTTTTCTTTTATCAACAAAATTTATGAGGCTAAATTGTTTCATTTTTCACCTACTACAAGAAACCGTACTTACAATTTTTGAGTCTTGGAAAAAAAATTCCAGAAAAATGTTCAAAATGCTCTCCCTCTTTCATTTTTCATCCAAAATAGCTGGTTAACTAACTCAGGCTGTCTTTTTGGTCCCTCGAAATGTGTGCCAAAGGGCAATCCAATCCGATCATTCTTTCGAAAGGTATCGAGTACACAGATTACAGACTACAGACTACAAACTGCAGACTACAGACTACAGACTACAGACAGACAGACAGATACCTTCGTAAAAACCATTTTTTCTGATTCAGGGGGTCTCAAAACGTGGAGATTTCATCAAATCCGCGAAAGTCATTTTTCACATAAAACCAATACCTTCTCATTCAGAATAAGAATGTAAAAAAATATCATACAACTGGAAGGATCTTCCGGTTGAAATAGTTTGAAGCCTATCGTGGTTTCTTTTCGTACATTTTTCATTTTCCAATCAAAGTTAAAACGTTATAGGAAAAAAAACAGTTTTCGCAACGTAACTCAATTTTTCTAAAAGGCAAATTTATTTCAAAACAAAATAAAACTGTTTTCGAATAGGTATTTGGATGCATCTGAAATAAAACATTCAAAACAAGGATTTTTTCAAATTTCAAATTAGAAATGCTTCTAAGGGTGCTCTCAAATTTGGTCTACTGTTACTAATTTTGATTAGTGTAAATGGGTTCCTTAGTATCGAGATTATCATTTTCGAGCTTAAAATTTTTAATTTGTATGGATGTGGATATCTACAAATGATTTTGTCAAAAATTTTTTAACCATTCCAAAAACAATTTAAAAACTTTAAAAAATCACAAACCACAGTCAAAATGCCAGTGGCTTGGCATGATGGAAACATGGAGCTCTCATTAAGCCCACGCAAATCATGCAGAGTAAACAGGTTTGACCAAGTTCAGAATGGAGGGAAAACCCCCTTCAAACGCAGTAACGGAAAAATGTGAATCATTTAGTTATGGAAAGTAAACACAACTGTGAAGAAAAGAGATTTTCAAAAAGCAAGTGAAAGGAAGTGAAAGCAGGATAGATTCATTGATTGAAAGTTATGGAAAGGTTTTATTTGAGTCAACTCTTTATATTCAAAAACGAGTTAAAAATTAATCACATATTCTGCCTATCTTCGAGAGATTATTTATCAACATACCAATGTACTGAATTGAAGTTGAATACATTATACTTATTTAAGAACAAAATCCAAGAATTTGTTCTCAACAGAAAATGTTATAATTTTTAAAATAATTTATAAACATGAGTCCAAAATGTTTGAATTATTTGACAGGTTCTGCGAACATTTTACCCATACATAAATATTTTAAATCTGTTATTATTGTCAGAAGTTCAATATTTAGGTTCAACAAAAACTTATCAGACTTTTTTCCATTTGTTATGTTTCAAAATTTTAAATAAAGTGATTGAACCATTTGTTTTATTGTGAGAAAAAAATAATTTTTTACAGACAAAATGTGAATCTACCATTGCTGATGAGTCAAGAGTAAAGACTCAAGCCTCAAGCCTATACATATATCTAGAGTTTGCGGTTTGTGAAATGGGACCGATGGGACCCACGAAGGCACGAACCGCACTCTCAGCTCTTCGAAGTCTGTACTCAGGACAACTTGAGAAGAGGCCCAACAAGGAACAGGTAAGCCAGGAGCACAGCAAGTCGAGAAGGTAAAAGCATTCTCCTGGACCCCTTGGGACTTGTGTCAAAGATATCTTTGCTTGTGTGTAGTCGTAGTCTGTACTCTGTAGTGTGGTCCCAAAGTCACTTTGGGTGGTATTTCATTCACTTGGATTCCGTTGACCGAAGAGGAACAATGCAAAGCATCCGGAATTCAGCACACAAAAAAATTACATACTGAACTGCGAAACGTGTTTTTTATGTAACCATATACCATAAAAGAGTTTTAGGTTGGTAGAAATATTTTACTTGCAAAATTATTGATCATATATTGATTTGAGCTGAGGATATTGAACAGTGAAATTAATTTTAAAAAATGGCAGCGTTATAAAATTGAAGGATATTTTAATATTATTTAACGAGTTGTTTATACACACGAAAAAAATAACTGTTCCAAGAAGTGGAACAAGTTTGCGAAATTTTAACAAAATAGAATGTCACTTTTGGACAGGCCTCAATTTTTAGATGATTTTGTATACATTCATCGAAAAGTTTATTAGACTAACAAATATTTGTAAAAAACTTTACGAATAATTGAAATTAATTATGAGACAAAAAAAACTATCAATTTCTTGAAAACAGAACAATCAGTTTCTTGTAATATTCGGAATAGAAATTTCTTCAAACACAGAAACAAAAAATGAACTGCTATAGTCAAAGAAAAAGTCTCAAAAAGTTTTATAATTTTTCACAAAGTTCAGGATGGCGATTCCGCGGACGATTTCAAATTTTCGGTCATATCCCGGCTCTTCGCGGTCAAGTTTTTCAATTTTCCCGTTCAACTAGAAGTAATATATGCATATATTTGTTGCAAAATGCAAACATTTATTTTTATTCATGATGGTTATTCTAAAAATCCTTTAATTCAACAGATAAAACATTGCAAAATAAATCAATTTTTAAAAGAATACTCATATTTTCAACTACAAAAAAATCATTTTCTTTTACAAAAGTTGGAACAGTTAAACTTAAAATCAAAAAAATAATAACTTACGATAACAAAAGAAACGGATTTTCGAAAGAATGCAAGTGTATATTGAAACAAGAAGATTAATTTTCAAACAGAAAGAATGATTTTCTTAGAAAAAATTCAATGTTTCAACGAAACAGTCGAATTTCGATATCCTGAAATAATAATTCCCAACCAAAAATTGAACAGTTACATTTTTAGTTTTAAAGACTAATTTTCAACCAAGCATAAAATTTTTATACTAAAACGAAGAATCTTCAACTGAAGGAGTTGAGTTTTCAAAAAGAAAAATTAATACTAATATTACTATAAGTAATATTAATTCTAATATTATTAAAAAAATACTCAAATTTTATATAAAAAAATGAATGTTTTACTAAACAAATACATTTTTTATCAAAACTATGGGATTCTCAATTGGGATAAGTTAAATCTCAATCAAAAAAATTACTTGTAACAAAAATATTTAACTTTCAAACCAATCATCACATTCTTACACAAAATGATGATGATTCAAATGAAATTGTAAATGTTTTACTGAAGTAGTTGAATTTTAAACTCAAAAGACGAATTTTTAACTGAATTGTTTGAGAAAAAATTAATTTTCAACCAAAAAATACAATTTTTCATGAACATGGTTGAAATTTGAACTAGAAAAATACAAATTTTCAAAACAAAATGGAATATTGTAATTTTTGGCTCAAAAATTGATTTTAAACCAAACATGAGAGTTTCCAACTCGATTTTAATGTTCGACTAAGATGAAAAATTGTTTAACTGTATAACTTGATTTGTTAATCGTGAAGAAAAATTTTTGGAGAAGAACATTAACTTCCAAAGAAAAAGATAATTTTCTGCCAAAAATAGATTTTTCACTAAAGCATTTGAAGTTTCAACGAAAAAATATAATTTCCAATTCAAAAAGATAAATTTTTACCGAATTGTCGAATTTGGGACTCGGAAAGATCAATTTTTCAGTAAAAATGAAACAGTTTATTTTCAGTTGTATAAATTGATTTTCAACTAAATGATGAATTTCCAGGTATAATAATGAATCTTCAACGGGAATAGATGTTTAATTTTCAAATTGAATAATTAATGTTCAAATAAATACTTGATTTTTTCAACAAGAAAAGATGGATTGATTTTTAACGAAGTAGTTACAATTCCAACCAGGGATGAACTTTGAATAGAAATAGTGCAACTTTAACAACGGAATTCGATTTCTAACGAAAAAATCAAAATTTTAAACAAGTAGTTGATTTTCTAACCAAAAAGGGATGAATTTGCAATGGACAATGTAAACAAGTTTTTTATCAAAATTCAGAAATATTTCTTCTTCGTAATACTCCTTCTACTATAGAGACTGCTTGAAGTACTTTCTTTATTTAAAATTAGGAGAAGGGGACTTTAAACAAGTGACAAATTTTGAATTGGACGAACGATCTTTAAAAGTTCCTTCCTTCTAAATCCGAATTACAATTCGTTTAAAAAGTTCCTGTTCCATGCGGAAAATTCCCTGATCCAATTAAAATTATACTCCTTCACTGAAACTCCCTGCCCTTAAATAAAAACTTTAATTTTCTCAAATTTCCTCTCCAAAGTCAGATATATGAGGAAAAGCAAATAGAACGTGATAAATATATCCTTTTGAAAAGATTTAGATAATAATTCTTTCTGTATGTTTGGGCTATCATCAATTCGATTATCAAATTCGAGTCAGCTTAAAAAATCTCACAGAGCAAATTTGCAAAATGTTTTTCTTATAATGGTTTTTAATTAAAATTCTGCCTCTCATGTAGTAAAGATATATTTAAATATTTTCAGAATCAGATTAAAAAGAAGTTTATATTGTTTAAATGAAATGATAAGATCTCTTTTTGATTCATAAAAAGAAAGCGATCATTTCTCGTATTTTTTTAGGTAGAATTTTTAACAGTCTAGGTTGAGTCAAGTATATTCCCGGTCTATGAATTACATTCCCGGTCATTTCCGCTTTGTCCAAAAGTGGTATTCTATTTTGTTAAAATTTTGCAAACTTTTTCCACTTCTTTTGGAACAGTTATTTTTTCCTTACAGAATTGTGGAAAACCTTTGTATAACTTGAAATCTTCAACTTTTTGGCAGTGAGTTATATTTTGATAAGGTAAGTCCTGTCAGGATAAATGAATTCCTTGGACTGCAATTCAAAAATAATTTTTCAAATGATTATTCAATTTACTTGATAATTTTTTACTTTAGTTGGCTAAAGACCTTCAATTTTCAAGTGATGTTCGGAACTGTATCCTGAACAATGAAAGACGGCAAAACGTGGAGGGGTTAATAAGAATTGACTCCTTTTAGATTGAAATATATTCTTGTGGTACATAAGCTCAACCAGGGCAAATGCGAGAATCATTATACATTCCTGTGTCAACAACCTAGTGATATCATCTTGATTTGCTGTACTACAGTCTAATTGATAAGATAGCACACTTTTTCAAACCAAGTGTCAAGATGGCAATATTTTACATGTTGAACTAATTAAAGACTGACATTTAATGCAATCTAGATCAACATCATTTCAAATCGATATATTTTGGCATGAAAAAAATAGAAAAAATGTAACAAAAACAACAAAAATTTATTTGGAACAAGTAGAAAATTTTATTAGGGCAACCAAATATTTTTTAGTACAATTTATAAAACAAATTAATATAGAACAAATAAATCTTCTAAGCATACAGGCCTCCTATTTTAAAAAATAATTTTCTGAATAGAAAAAAAGTAGTAAAAACAGACGAAAAATCGATTTTAAGTCATTATATTTATAATCATTATAATTATTGTTTGAAGTTTGAACATTTTATATTAATCCACCATGAACGTCTCAAATTTTTAATTCTTCATCCTCGGAATAAATTAAAGTTTCAATTAGTTCAATATTCTTCAAATTTTTAAGTTACAATATTTTAATTTTGCACATTTTTCATTTAGCTGCGATATCCTATTACGAAGATAATATCAGAATATCAAACGATTCAACTTCGGATTTTTTTCCAAGATCAAATAATTATCGTAAGGGTGGTTCTGAATTTTGGAATAAACTCTGCTAAATGGTATAACTTCAATTTTTATTGTATTCTGCGCACCTATATACATACAATAAGATTATTGTATGTATATAGGTGCCCTATTAAATCAATCACATGAAGGTTCTCGAAAAAAATACAATTTTCCTCATGCTAAAAAATTATTCACTCTCTCGGAAATAAGACATACCATATTAGATTTTACTCAGGGAAAGTTGGCATGCAGTTTCTTGTTAGTCCAATTATGCCACTCTTTGACACATTAGGAGTCAAGTCATTATTGATCTTAAATTTCTAATTATGAACTACAACTAAAAAATTATTTATAAATGTCATTATCCATATGTCCTGAAAGTCCTGAACGTTCAAATGAACGAAATATTTTTACGAAATTCTATTCTATCCACAAATATTGTTCTAAATACAATTTTAAATAATGCATTTGAATCTTCTTCTGTAATCTACTATTTTGAATGGAAATAAATCATTATTTTAGCATTGTTTATAGGTTACAAAGACACCAGGAAAATATTTCGGAAGAACTCTGGAAGAACTTCGGCGGGCAACGGAGAGTCATGAGCCCGGTACCTCAAGAGTTTCTTGAGTTCTCTAAGTATTAAGTAGCTGTTGCTCTTGGTGGTTCGGAACCCACCTCAAGCTGAGGTCCCCCTCACCCCTGAGTTGGTGGTGTAGTGCGCGCAGAGGGAATGGACAGAAGGTTGTGTAGAGACTCTCAAGCCCGTAACAGGGATAAAGTATAGACAAATATTCCAACCTAATATTTTCAAAGGAATTTTTCTGAACGATTTGATTTAAAATCAATAAAACCTTCATAAATTGTATAATACAATAAGCTTCAGGCTCTGAATATGTACCTACTTCCAAATGTACTCAGTAAGTTAATTTCTCAATCTAATTATTAAGCGGATATTAATTCAATGTAACATTTGATTTCGTCAATTGATATATTATTTTATATATTATACAATTATTATTTCATATTTACGTTCGGCTGTTATCAATTTATAATTTAAACAATCAAAACAATGATCAAATCAGAGAAATGGCTTCCTGAGGAATTAAATACAATTTTCTGTGAGAGGTCCAAGGTCCTTAGTTAAGTCTTAGCGGAGAAGGGAAAAATTGACTGGAAAAATGTTGAATGACATAGAAATATTTCAAAGATTCGATTAGTTGAACGGGTTGGAGTGCAGTAGATTTCTGATTTGCGAATGGTAAACAGAATCACTTGTTGCAACTGATCAACATGACTAAAATGCGAATCTCAGATTCAAATTGTGAAATGGTTTTTGGAAATGAGAAAGCAAATATGTTTCATAAATCATTCATCAACATTCCAATGTCAATACGGTAGGCAATATTGTTAATAAATATTGCTCTCAGAAATTCGCCGAAATCGAAGTTTGGAAATACGGTACAAATACACATTGATTCAACGAAGCTGTTGGAGATTTTTGTCCGTTATAAACTTCCTCATCAGAAAAGAAACGATGAAGATATCTTCTAATTCAAAATTCACAAAAAAAGGTCACTTTACATAAAAAACTAGGGAAAGAAAAAATTGTAATAAGAATCAAATTAAAATTTCAATTAAACGTCCTAACAATCAAGTTAATATCTGAAATTCCTGGATTTTGAATATAAAAACGAAGATTCCAACGACCAAACTTGTACAAATACTCTCAGATGTCTTTATTGAAATTCCAAAAAAATAACATTCAAATAATGAATATATTAATAATGAAAAAATAATAAAGTAAAAAGAGGGAAGGAAGTGGATTTGTCACAAATGAAAATCAAATTTGTCGAAATTTTAATGATAGATTCCTTCGAAAATGTACTTTCTTCATGAAATATTCAAATACTATCCCTCTTGTAATTTGAAAAAATAACAATTTAACTGGATAAATTTGAAATCATACTTGAGCAAAAATAACAAAATCAATGGATTCATCAGTTTGAACTGGAGTGAAATTGTGATTAAAAAAATGTGAAATTATTTTTTTTTAATAGGAAGCTTTCAAACACATTAACGAGATATTCATGATTTTAACACAGTCTTTACTTCATGCTTGAAATCAGCTGTATGAATACATACAATCTTTGACGATTTGTTATTGCACATCAGGGTAGGTACTAGAACATACATACGCAAATTACGCATTTCGAATGGTAATTCTGATTTTTTTATTCCCTCGTAAAAAGGAAATTAAAAAGTTTGTTCGCAAGTTCCCTGTATTAAAGTTCTCAACTCTTTTTCGCAAAGTTATAACAGTTTATTATACGATGCGAGGTGAAGAGACTTAACATCCGCAGACGATAGCAAAAAGAGATTGTAAACGTTGATTCGCGATGCATTACGAATGAGAGAGAATTTTTCATTCAAGGGATGCATTTCTCTATTCTGATTTTTCAATATTTCTATTTACTCGATCCTTTTTGATATGGAATTTCCATGTTATCTATAAAAAATGTTGAATAAATATGGAAATCGAGTTTATTAAAGAAAAGAAGACTGTATAGGTTTTCAATCTACTGTTTGATTAAAAAGCAATTGAAATGTAAATTCATAACATAATTACCTTTCCAAAAAATTAAATGAACTATTGTATTTCCTCTGCGCCTAAATAAAGTGTGTAAACCTTTTTAAAAGAAAAAAATGTTGACCCAACTTCAAATCTAATTCTACACAAGCTACTTGGTGTAGAAAAATATAACTTAATTTTTCGTTCATAAAATTCCACGAATATTACTCTGGTACTATTATATAGTGAATCATATTCCTGAAAAAATTCAGGAATTATATTTGGAAGAAAAAAAATTTTTTTTTCCGAAAAATAATGTTTCACGAAAATCTCATAATTTTGAATATAAATTTGACAGACGACAAAATGATCCATGTATATAGAATATGAATCAATTTACTTTTCGATGGACCTCTTTCTCAAAGTAAAAGTTTTATTTTCCCTGATGAAGATGTCTTTCAGAAAATATTCAAAATATTCAGGCACTAAAACAACATTTGTTGACATAATTAATCAATTTTTTTTATTGTAATAATTCACCAATTCATCATCTTCATCTCCAACTATTCCATCTTTGGTTCAAATATAACTGTTGGAACGAAAAATTTTGGTAGCATTATACTGTTTCTGCTTTTTAATTAAAATCTTAATTTGGTTGAAATTTGAACTATTAGAGTTTTGTTGTGAGTTTTTTGTTTGTATATGTATTTTTTTTTATTCCAAATTCAGCTGTTTTGTTTGAAGCTAAAATCCTTTATTTGAAAATTTAGCTGTTTCGTTGAAATTTTGTCCCTTACGGATACATAATTCAACTATAAATTTTAAATTAAACCATTCTGAATTTCTTTTGTTCAATAATTCGACTAATTGGTTGAAAATTTATCTTTATAGGTTGGAGATTAAAATATTTGGTTAAGAATTCAACTTTTGTTATTTTGAAAAGTTTCCATTGTTGACTTGAAAATTACACAATTTGATTTCAAATTCAACTCTTTTTGGTTAAGTTGAAGTACCTTGAAAAATCGTCTTTTGAGGATTAAAATTAAACCATGTGATTGAAAATTCAACGGTTTTGTTTGAAAATCATCCCTTCCGAGTTCCGCTTGCTGGTTCCACAATTTGGTTGTAAATGCAACTATTTGGTCTAGAAATAATTCCTTTTTCTTTGAAAATTACTACATATTTGGTTAAAAACTCATCTTTGCAGGTTGCAAGTGCTATAACTTCGTTGAAAAGTGATCTGATTTTTCGAAAACTCAACTTTTCTATTGAAAATTTGTCTTTCTGGATAGGACTCTTTTCTTTATTAATTGTCTTCAGTAGATAGATAAACTCAAAAGGACCCACTTGTGTTTATAGATCGCCTAAATATGCGTTTATTTCGAAACATTTCACGACAAATGTGTTCCCAATATTTTTTTTTGTAAAAGTGTCAAATTTCAATATAGGAGAATCTGTAGTTGACAGAGCTACATGATTATATCAAGATGAGTACCTTATATTTACTCTTTTAACTTGCCTTGAAATTTAATTTGAAAAATTGTT
>WSXT02153881.1:0-24224 GCA_011762715.2 Neuroterus valhalla | reverse complement strand
TTTACGGTGGGTTCCGAACCACCAAGAGCAACAGCTACTTAATACTTGGAGAACTTAAAGAACTCTAGAGGTACCGGTCTCACGACTCTCCGTGGCCCGCCGAAGCTCTTCCAGAGTGCGGGGCGGGAATCGAACCCTCAACTAGACAGTAGCGTGGGTACAAAGCTCATGCCTTAGCCCCCACGACCAACTGACCACTCCTAATTGGAACAAGTTAAATTTTCACTAAAAAAAATTACTTGTAACAAAAAAAAAAATAACTTCCAAACAAATTATTACATTTTTACAATAAATGATGAAGAATAAAATGACATTGTTAATATAACTGAAGTAGATGAATTTTAAAACAGAAAGACGAATTTTTAACTGAAATGATGAACCTTTAACGAGAATAGTTTAATTTCTGACTAAAAATTAATTTTCAACCAAAACATACAATTTTTCAACAAATCGGTTGAAGTTTGAACTATGAAAATAAAATTTTTCAAACAAAAATGGAATAGTGACTTATAACTTGAATTGTTAACCGTAAAGAAGAATTCTTGAAAAAGAATATTACATTCCAATGGAAAGGATAATTCTCTACAAAAAATCGATTTTTTAACAAAAAATGTAAAGTTTCAACGATATAATTGAATTTTCAAGTCGAAAAGACAAATTTTCACCGAAATATCGAATTTTGAACTAGAAAAGATCAATTTCCAACCAAAAATAAAACAGGTAAATTTTCAGTTCAAGTAAATGATTTTCAACCAAACTGATGGATTTTACTATATTTATGTAATTTTTTTTTCAAAAAATTATGTGGTGCTGAACTTTGAATTATATTTGTTCAAAAATTTTACGCTACTATAGATATGCTGTTGATAATATTCAAAACGTAGAAACATTGTTTGTAAAAATCAGAATATAATAACACGTTTCGAAGGATTTGAAAATAATACATTAACAATCAAACACAAAATATTTCTCAAGAATACTTATAAAATAACTCACGCGATTTGAGAACTTTTGAGTAGAGAAGTTTTGGATTTCTTTTCACTGTGACAAAAACAAGTTCGATGATTTATTAAGCAATGCAATAATAATAGATGTATTTTAAGCAAAAAGATGAATTTTAAAGATAAATATTAATCTTCTACAAAAAAGGCTTTCCATGAAGTACAGAAATTCTCAAAGAAATAGTTTAGTTTTCAAATTCAAAAATCAGTGTTCAACTAAATACTTGAATTTTCACCAAAAAAAGATGAATTGATTTTTATTAAAGTGATTAAAACTTCAACCAGAGGTGAATTTTGAATCGAAATAATGCAACTTTAACATAAAAATTTAACTCTCAACAAACAAGTTTAAATCTCAAACATGTAGTTGATTTTTTAATTCGAAAAGGATGAATTTGCAATGAACAATTCAAACAAGTTTCCTATCATAATTCAGAAACATTTCTTCTCCGAAATACTTTTTCTACTCAAGAAACTGCTTGAAATACTTTCTTTACTTCAAACTAAGAAGAGGGGACTTGAAAATTATGACGAATTTTGAATTGGAGGAAAGATTTTTTGAAATTCCTCTCTCCGAAATCTAACTTATAATCATTTTGAAAAGTTCCCGTTCCATGTAAAAAATTCCCTGTTCCAAGTGAGATTATACCTCTTCACTGAAACTCCTTGCCCTAACTATAGTTATTTTCTGAAATTCCCTGTGTCAAGGCAGATAAATGAGGAAAAGTAAATAAAACGTGATAAATAATTTTTTTTTTAATCTAGGATTAGAGGAACGTTACATTCTTCCAATCAAATCACAAGATATCTTTCTGATCCATAAAAAGAAATTGGTCATTCCTAGTATTTTTTCGGCAGAATTTTTGATAGTCTATTTTGAGTCAAGTAAATTCCCGGTTTTTAGATTCAATGCCCTGTCATTTCCCGGTCAAGTCGCCATCTTGGAACCCTTTAAAGTTTTGAAAAATTGCATACAATTGGAAAAAGATCTTGACAAATTTGGAATCGTCGACGAAATAACAGAAAATTATAAAGTTCGAATTAAAGAAAGTTTAAAAGCGCAAAATAATAAAACTCTTTGAAATAAAAAGCCTCCCCTCAAAGATGAGTACCCCACCATTGTAATGAGCTATTAATACTTCGAAATGAGAACCTTTGAGTGGCTTTAATTGAAATAAATCAACTTAATACCAACAACCTCCGTGAAAAATCGGATTGAAATGGAAGTGAAACTTTAGAAAGCTAAAAAATGGCATGAAGCAACAAAGTAACTAACAAAATTGAACTTTTACTTGATGTTTTCGCAGCATTATCAGTTAGCATGTAGCAATTTGCATATTTTGAACTATGGGGAAGCTGATCAATTACTCGTAACAGCAGGAGTACAGGTACATGAATTCTTGCTGTTTCTTATGGGTGGCAGGAGCTGTTGGATGGACAGACAGGCCACCAGACAGACGAATGTATATATGGCTAGATTTCCCATGAAGAACGTAACCAAGGCGCAAGGCATTGACCGAACGATTCTTCCGTAACGAGTCTACTGCCCTACGTATCCTTTTACTCTTATCTTTTTCAGCCTTTTTTTTTAACTTTATGCTCGAAATAATAAAACGTGACTTTCCTCACATTCCAACCTGGTCCAGACCAGTCGGGTATGGTCTTCAGCCTTCAAAAATCGGCTCTTTGCAAAAAGAAGTTCATTTTTTGAAATTGGAATTCAAAACTTTGACTGGAAATACGGAACTAGAAGCTCTTCGAAATTAATACGGTCATCGAATTTAACAAGAATCGAAAATTGAGAACTTTGAAGTTGTTTCATTTTATTGTTTTTGAAATATTGAACAGATACATAATATTGCATGTCCTCCACTGAATCCTGCAGTAAAAAGTATGTTGATAATGTCTAAATAATCTTCAGAGAATGAAACCACCTTTAGTGAAAAAACATACGGTTCTTAGTATCCTAAAAAAAAATAAAAAGATTCAATAAATCTCACTCAGAATAGCGGTTAAAATAAGATCAAATGCTTCCAAATTATATTAATTTTCCTATACAGTTTTTAAATCAGGAGTCTTAAGCTTAAAATGGTACGGGGAAATTATTCTTATTATTCTTAATAATAATTATTATTATAATTGATACATGGAAAACTATGGTTAATTTCCTGAGAAGAAAAGAAGAATTAGAATTGTGGAAAATTCATCTCAGCAGGAAAAATAGTTAGATCCCGTTTCCCATATCAACTTAAAGGTTTTGAACTTTCTTTCAAATAAGGAATCTTTTTAATTTTCAGATCAAATTGTGTAGGAAATGGAAAAATGAACAGATTTGATGCCAAAAACTCAACTTTTTCAGGATGGCGATTCGGCGGACGATTTCCAATTTCCGGTCAGTTCCCGGTTCTTCACGGTCAAGTTTTTCAGATTTCCTGGTCAACTAGAAGTAACATAGTTATATTTGTCGCAAACGCTTACATTTATTCTTATCCATGACGTTCATTCTAAACATCCTTTGACACAACCGATCAAACATTGGAAAATAAATTAATTATGAAAAAATTCTCGAATTTTCAACAAAAAAATATCATTTTTTTCTACAAACATTGGGAATTAAGGGAGATCAATTCACGATAACAAAAAAAACGGATTTAAAACTATTAGTTCATTTTTCAATCAAGAAGATGAATACTCAAATTAAAAGATAAATATTTAACTGGAGCATATCAATTTTCAACAAAGAAGGTGAATTTCCAAACAAGAAGATCAATTTCGAATTTGTATTTCTAAGAAGAAATACAATGTTTCAACGAAATAGTCGAATTTCGAACTAATAAATTATCATTTGCAACGAAAAATGGAACAGTAGCATTTTTAGTTAAAAAAACAATTTCAAACCAAGCAAAAGAGTTTTATACTAAAACGAACAATCTTCATCTGAAAGAGTTGAGTTTTAAACAGATAAATGAACTTTTACTGAAAAAGATCAATTTATTGTCAAAGAAGATTTGAATACTCAAATTTGAGAAATTTTGAGTTTAACTTGAAGAAGTTAACTTTTACTGAACAAGATAAATTGTCAACAAAAAATTTACTCAATACTCAAATTTTAAAATGAAAACAATGGATCATTAACTAACCAATTTAATTTTTTACTGAAGCCATAGAATTTTCAATAGGAACAAGTTAAATTTTTAGTTAAAGAAATTACCTACTGCAAAACAAACTAACTTCCAACAACAACAAAAACTAACTATCGAACAAACTACTACATTTTTACAAAAAATGATGAAGAATAAAATGAAATTGTAAATATTTAACTGAAGTAGTCGAATTTTAAACCAGAAGGACTAATTTCTAACTGAAATGATGATCATTTAACTAGAATAGTTCAATTTTTGAAAAAAAACTAATTTTGAACCAGAAAATATCATTTTTCAACAAAACGGTTGAAATTTGAACTATAAAAATAAAAATTTCAGAACGAAAATGGAATGGTAAAATTTTTGGCTAAAAAAATAGAATATAAACCAAACATAAGAGTTTTTAACTAGATTAAGGTTCGACTAAAATGAAAAATGTTTAACTGTTCAACATGAACTGTGAACCGTAAAGAAGAATTTCTGAGGAAGAATATTAACTTTCGAAGGAAAAGATAATTTTCTACAAAAAAAAACCGACTTTTCAATCAAATATGTAAAGTTTCAACAAAATTATTGAATTTTCAATTTAAAAAGAAAAAATTTTCAACAAATTGTGGAATTTCGAACTAGAAAAAATGAATTTTCCACTAAAAATGAAATGGTTAAATTTTCAGTTGCAGAGATTGACTTTTAACCAAACTGATGAATTTTGATTAATGATGAATCTTCAACTGGATAGATGTGTTATGAGCAGAAAAATGAATTTTCGACCATAAAGAATAATTTTCTACAAAAAAGGCAAATTAACGTAAAAATTTAGCTCTCAACAAAAAAGGTTAAATTTTAAACAAGTAGTATCAATATTTCTTCTTCGGAATACTACTTCTACTCAAAAGACTGCTTAAAGTACATTCTTTATTTAAAATTGAGAAGAGGGAAAATTGAGAAGAGGGAAAATTGCGACTAATTTTGAATTTGAAGAACGATTTTTTTTATATCCCCTCTTCTAAATCCGAATCGTAAGTAGTTTGAATATTTCCCGTTCCATGTAAAAAATTTACTGTTCCAAGTGAAATTATACTTCCGCACTGAAACTCCATGCCCTAAAATGAAAATTATAATTATTTTCTGAAATTCCCTGTCTCAAGTCAGATAAATGAGGAAAAGCAGATAAAACGTGATAAATACATTTTTTCGAGAAAATTAAGATAATATTTCTTTCTTTATGTTTGGGCTATCATCAATTTGGTTATCAAATTTGAGTCATCCAAAAAAATCTCACAGAGCAACAAATTTGCAAAACGTTTTTCTTATAATGGAAAAACAAAAAATTTCTTCCTCTCATGAAGTATAGATGTATTTAAATATTTTGAGAATCAGAGTGAAGGAAAGTTACATTCTTTAAATCAAATGATAATATGCCTTTTTGATTCGTAAACAGAAAGCGGTCATTTCTCGTATTTTTTCGGTAGAATTTTAAATAGTCTAGGTTGAGTCAAATAAATTACCGGTTTTTAAATTAAATTCCCGGGCATTTCCCCGTTTTCTGGTCAAGTCGCCACCCTGTTTTTGCAGTTAAAATTTTTTTTTTCAATGGAATGCTAAATTTCGAAACAATATTTTATCTTGAACTCGCATCCTTTTTGAGTGACATCACATCATGAGAATAAAAGCACCAAAAGGATGCCGAGGACAACTTACAGTGTCACCGGAGGTCAGAACTTTATGTTATTCTGAAATGTATTTCGTATTCCGGGCACGTGTCTTCTCTCCAGGCACGTTGCCTCAAAATTACCAAATCAGAAACATGATTTTGACGTAATAAAAAATCCATTAAATTTGTTTTACAGCATATTTCTTTCGTCAATTACAAATTCTCAAACGATAAAAAACATTGTAAACACTTTTGGACTTCCAGATCAAACTTTTCCTAATTTCTAAACATTCCACAACTTCTTTCGTTATAAATGAAACAATGTGTAAAAATTTAAAACAGTTTTTTATTCTTTATTTCCTCTAGAATATTCCTAAACTTTGCAGTTAGAAAAATATTTTTGTATAGCTTGAAGAACAATGAACACTTACTTATTTACTACTGAACATAAAGGCTGTTCTCAGGGTCGACGTATCACTGAAACTGGAATGTGTGCAATAAAAGTGCATTTGAAACGAATCAGCTTACGAGCACAAAGAAGATAAAATGGTTTCACAAAAACTTCCGCAAAGGTGACTTAATGGCTTCATTTATTACAAGGAAAAAATAAAATAAATTATAATAAAAGACACGTAATTTATAGATACACATATATATTACACAAATTGAAAATAATGTTCTTTATGGTTCATAAATGTAAAGACAAAAAAAATATACATTTTCTTTTAAATGAGCCTAACTGAGCTTTTCTCTTTCAAAGAAAATATTGTCTTTTTCGTGGGTATTTTTTGTGGGTGCTTTTTTGTTTCTTGTTTTACTAACGGCAGTGTTTAAAAATACTTGACTTGCTTGTCATAATGAAATATTTTGACCAAGTGCGAAATATGTTCTGTGTTACTACACGTGGATATGGCGAGCACGTTCAAGGCTTGAAAAAAATGTAACGCACAAATCACCTTAACCTCGACCCTTTCACCGTCGAGGATCATTTTGTCGGACTTGCCAATCTGGGCCACGCGAAAGAGCAAGTAACTTTCATCGCGCGAATTAAATAAAAGGATGTTTACACAACTTTCAGTTACAGCACAGGAAATTATCTTTCGACAGTCGAATTAATCAGTCTTAGCTCCTACACTTTAGAACACGCTTGCCGTTACAACAATTATTTATTGAGAAGAAATTAGTCATACTTGAAACTGAGCTCAGTAAACTAGCCTTTGTATCTGTTCTTTTTTTGTTCTTTAGTGTTTATTACTCAATATTCATTAGGAAAATTTAAGCAACAAATATACTTGCTTACTTGTCTGATGAAAATTTATTCTATTACTCATCCACTTGTGCATTTCCCTGAAATACCTAACAAGAATTAAAAATGATAATCTAGTTTTTGTTCACGAAGGTTTGAATTCGTTAACCTTGTTTTTCTGCACAATGGCTAAAGGCGTGAGAAAAAAGAATTTCTTATCCTCAAGCCCGCATGACAACCCATAGTAAACCTGTCGCTATCATATGCCGTGTACACGGAGTCTCCTGTATTATATTTGCGAAGCTCATTTTGTTATCTATGGATGTCAAACCAGACTCAACTGGTCATTTTGTGTGAAGCGGATGTACGCATTCAATCATTATCGTTTTGAGGACAAGCTTACCTGAGTTCTGAGTCTAAAGTTAAAAAAAAAAAAAGGAAAAATTTCACAACTTATTCGAAAATACTTCCAACTCTAATAAATTAGTCAGTAAATTAATTGTTCAGTATATAGTTGTCAAAAAATTGTAGGCTTCTCAAATATCATTTTTATCAAAAAGTACCAGAACTTTATACAATTGTCCATATAGCATAGACAAATTTCTAGGAATTATTTTTGGGAAGAATGAAATTCTGGACAAATGAATACCTACCAAATAATTAAAATGCAAAAGATAAAAAAATGAGAATATACTGAGTTTTAAGCCTCGAGTTTATTTATTGTTTGTCAGAAATTGTACAGACCTACAGATTAAGAAATTAGGAACTTTCAAAGACATGCAAATCAGGGACAAATCAGTTGAAACAGTTAAACTTACAATGGAAAAAATCAATTATTTACGACAACAAAAAAACGCATTTTCAACAAAATAGTTCATTCTTCAACCAGCGTGATGAATTTTCAAATTAAATTATGAATTTTCAACCAGAACAGTTAAATTTCAGACCAAGAAGATGAGTTTGTAACTCAAAAGATGAATATTTAACTGGATCACTCCAATTCCTAACCACGAAGGTAAATATTCGAACCAGAAGATTGATTTTAAAATACAAAGAATAATTTTCTAAGAACGAATACAATTTCTCAACAAAATAGTCGAGTTTCGAACTCAAAAAATAGGTATTTCAACCCTAAAATGGAACAGTAACATTTTTAGTTCAACAAACCACTTTCAAATCAAGCATTAGAATTTTTTACTAAAACAAAGAATCTATAGTTGAATACTCAAAATTTTTATTGAAAAAATGGATATTTAACTAAACGAATAAATGTTTATTTAAAACTATAGAATTTTCAATTGGAATGAGTTAACTTTCCAGTTGAAAAAAATTAACTATAAAAAAAACTAACTTTCCACGAAAAAAAGCTAACTTTCAATAAACAAAAAAAATGAATCCCAAACAAATTAATACATTTTTACACAAAACGATGAAGAATCAGATGGAATTTTAAATGTTTTAAATATTTGAATAAACAATTTGACTTGGATTATCCCTTGTCCTTTTTTAATAATTTAATCATATTCTATCCTAAGGCCGAAGAGATTGGAGCTTTAGGTTCCCATCAAAATTTTATTGAAGGAACCGATCGAAGAAAGGTTGTTACTTTTTAATTGGAAAGTTATTTTTTGGATTTCAAATGTTTACCTGAAATATTTCAAGTTTACACCAGAAAGACGAATTTCTAACTGAAATGATGAACATTTAGCTAGAATAATTCAATTTTTGACAAAAAAGTAATTTTCAACCAAAAAATACCATTTTTTAACAAACTGGTTGAAATATTAACAATAAAAATAAAAAATTTTCAAACAGAAATAGTATAGTGACATTTTTGGCGCAAAAAATTAATATTAAACCAAACAATAAGAGTATCAACTAGATGAATGTTCGACTGAAATAAAAAATGTTTAACTGTATAACTTGAATTATTATTCTTAAAGAAGAATTTTTGAAGAAGAATATTAACATCCGAAGAAAAAAATTAATTTTCTACAAAAAATCGATTTTTCCACAAAATCTGTGAAGTTTCAATGGAATAATTGAATTTTCAGTTTGAAAAGATAAATTTTCACCGTATTGTCGAATTTTGAAATAGGAAAGATCAATTTTCGACTAAAAATGAAACAGTTAAATTTTCAGTAGAAGAAATTGATTTTCTATCAAACTGATGAACTTTCAGGTATAATGATGAATCTTCTACGGGAATAGACATATTTTCAGCAAGAAGATGAATTTTCAACCATGAAGATCAATGCTCAAAAAAGCCAAATTTTCCAGGAAGTACAGAAATTCTTGGAGAAAAAATTTAATTTTCAAATTCAAAAATCGATGTTCAACTATTTACTTGAATTTTCAATAAAAAATTATCAATGATTTTCACAAATAAGTATAAATTTAAAACAAGTAGTTGAATTTTCAACTTAAAAAGGGTAAATTTTCAATGAACAATGTAAACAAGTTTTCTATCATAATTCAGAAGTACTCCTTCTTCGGAATTCTACTTCTACTCTTAAGACTGCTTAAAGTTTTTCTTTATTTAAAATTGAAAATAGGGGACTTTAAAATTTTGAATAAGAGGAACGATTTTAAGAAATTCCTCTATTCTAAATCCGAATTACAATTAAAAAAAAAATTCCCATTCCATGTAAAAAATTCCCTGTTAAAAGTGAAATTATACTTCTGCACTGAAACTCCCTGCCCTGAAATAAAAACTATAATCATTTTTTGAAAATCCCTGTCCTAAGTCAGGTACATGAGAAAAAGCAAATATAACATGATTAGAAAAACGTTACATTCTTCAAATCAAATGATAAGATCTCTTTTTGATTCATAGAAAGAAAGTGGTCATTTATCGTATTTTTTTATGGTTGAATTTTGAATAAACTAGGTTGAATCAAGTAAATTCCCGGTTTTTCATGGAATTCCTGGTCATTTTCCGGTTTTTCCCGGTCAATAAAATTCCCGGTCAAGATTCTTGAGTTTCGAACCAAAAAGCGGAGAGATTGAAATTAAAAAATATCTAAAACATAACGAGAAAATAATATAAGCAAAAATATGGTTATTAAAAAAACATAAAATCGATTCAAATTTGGATAGTGAAATGCCTTGAATATCAGAATCGAATGAGCTTGAAATAAAAATATATAAATCATTAAATTGAAACATCAAAGAACAATTTCGGCAAAAGCAGGACGCATCAATTGTTTCGAATAAGAATATTAAAAAATGATGTTTTGGATTGTGTAGGCTCAATATGACATTGACAATGTTAGAGTTTTCCTTGTATCTACAATTCTACAAGATGTGTTCCTGACAAACTGAGCGTAATATTCAAGAACATAGGTTCTGTACAAACAATATGTTAATCTGAGTGTTAACTTGGCAAATACACATTGAACTCTTATGGAAAGCCGCCGGCGTTTTGTAAGATATCTGTACAAGGTGTTTAAAAAACATCTCTTTATTCTAATGATTATCTACTATGCAAGTTTTTATGTCAGAATTTAAAAGTTTTCAACACTTCATTCTTAATTCGCAAACTAAAAACCGTAAACAAATTACCATTCGAAATTTCACGGATTCGTTCAGTTGTAAATTGGGGGCAGTTCAAATATTATTTAGTAACATTTTCTATATGCGTCTATACTTTATTCTTAGACTGTTATCTAATTTTTAAGGCAAACACTGTGAAGGTCAAAAATAAAAATGCCTATATTTGGCAAATTTCCACAGATTCCAGTAACAAAAATAATCCCTACAGATAGTTTTTCGAGTCTGCTTTAAATCTTCTTCTCTTTTTCAAATCGCCTCACATTCTGTAGGAGCAAAAAGTTTCTTGGATCGCCCTGTACCCCAAAGCATAAGCATGCATGCTTTTTCTACCGTGTTACGTGGTACACAGAAGAGGTACATCCATGGCTGATTCATGGGTCTTGACTTGACCTCACGACCGGTTCGCCGACGACCATAACGGTTCGATAGGCGATTAAAACGTAATCGATTTCTTAATTGGTCAGCGACAGGTGAAGTTGCGCCGGACAAAAATACACGCTCTTAAAGAGAACTGATTGCAGATTCCCGTCGGGCTAAATGACTCTATTAGAGTAATTTGCGGAAATATCTTTTCTGAGATACACGACCATAACTTTTAACTATTTCAACTATAACTTTATGAGTTTTTATGCCGAGATTAAACAGATATATAAAAACGAAGACGCTATTCGTGGTCAACGTCAACACCTTTAAAAGGGTTGTCAAAGGAAGAGGTGTGACCATAAAAAAAAAAAAAAATTCCTCGCGTGGCGATGAATACCTGAATGGATAACATTGCAATGCGTTTGATTAGCAGGGTGGCGATTGATCAGACAGTTTCAAATTCCCGATCATTTCCCGGTTTTTCCCGGTCATGTTTTTCAATTTTCTCGGTCAACTATTATTATTATTATTATTATTATACCATTAAGCCAAATCCCTTTCGGGGCAAGCTCAACCCGTTTACACTTTATTATTGTGAACGAACTATTATTGGTTGAATTGCAAACTGAGGAGGGCACCAGTCTCCTGCAGGAATCTGTTGGAAATTTCTACATAACTGACCAAACAAGAACTAGTCAAGTTATAACAAAATAATTTAGTTGTATTGAAAATAAAAATAAAAAATAGATAATCGAATTTTTTCATGACAACGGAAAATATGAAAAAAAAAATAAAACAATTCAGTCCAACCACAAAGGATGAATCTATTTTCCGAAATACCAAGAAGGTTCATTTTCTAGGGCAGCGAGGGGTTATTTTCCAAAAAATCAATCAACTTTCCAACATAAAATTTTAGGGCAGGTGAAAATAAGCCACTCATGCTTTATGAATATTCATGCAGCTTCGGCGATTTGAAATTCTTCTATATATCTATATTGAACTTTGTCACTTTTCACAACAAGTATTAGAATACGTATTTTAAAAAACACTGGAAAAATAAATGCATTTCAAATATAAGATAAAGTAGCATATTCATATTTGTTCGAAAACGCAAACATTGATTTCAATTCATGACGTTCATTATAAACCCCCTTTAACAAAACGAAAAAATATTATTTTTCACAAAAGTTGGAACAGTTAAACTTACAATTGAAAAAATCTATTTGCGATGAGAAAAAACTGTTTTCTAACAAAATAATTCATTTCTCAACCAAAATGATGAGTTTCCAAATAGCATTATGAATCTTCAACTAAAACAGTTCAAATTGCAAACCAAAAAGATGAATTTTCACCTTAAATGATAAATATTTAACTAGAGCACTCCAATTTTCGAACATGAAGGTGAATATTCAAACAAGGATAATAATTGTCAAATAGAAAGATTAATTTCCTACCAAAAACACGATGTCCTAACAAAATGGTTGAATTTTGAACTCAAAAAATAATTGTTTCCAACCACGAATGGAACAGCAAAATTTTTAGTTTGAAAACCCAATTTCATACCAAATATAAGATGTTTTTTACTGGGACAAAGACGCACTCAGCAACTGAAAGACTTACATTTTCAAGCAGATGAGATAATTTCTAGTAAAAAAGATAAATTATTGTCAACAAGAATTTAATACTCAAATTCTGAATGTAACCAAGCAAATGAATTTTTAATTACAACTATGGAATATGCAAATGGAATAAGTTAAATTTTCAGTTGAAAAAGATTACTCCTGACAAAAAAAATTAGCTTGTAATAAAAAAAAACTAACTTTCAAACAAATCGATTTTTAAGCAAAATGATGAATGTTTAAATAAGATAGTGAATTTTCAACTGTAGTAGTTGCATTTTAAACCAGAAAGACGAGTTTTTAACTGAATGATGATCATTTAACTAGAATAGTAACATTTTTGGCTCAAAAAATTATTTATAAACGAAAGATAAGAGTTTTCATCTAGATGAATTTTCGATTATTATGGAAAACATTCAACTTTTTTACTTGAATCGTTAAACGTAAAGAAAAATTTCCGAACAAGAAAAGTAACTTTCGGAAAAAGATGATTTGACACCAAAAAATCAATTTTTTCAACAAAAGATGTGAATTTTCACTTCAAGCAAGAAGAGTAACTTTCAAAGAAAAAAAAATTTTATACAAAAAATCAATTTTTCAACAAAACATGTTATTTTCAACGAACTCATTGAATTTCCAATCCATAGAGACAAATTTTTATTCAAATAGTTGAATTTTGAACTATAAACGATCATTTTCCACTAAGGATGAAACAGTTAAATTCCCAGTTAGAGAAAATAATTTTCAACCAAACTGATCAATTCTCAGGTAAAAGGATGAATCTTTTACTGGAATAAATGTATTTCTTGCGAAAAAGGTGAATTTTCAACCATGGAGATTAATTTTCCACAAAAGAGTCTATTTTTCAACAAAGGAAATAAATTCTCAAAGAAATAGTTTAATTTTCAAATTTAAAATCAATTTTCAACTAAATACTTGAATCTTCACTAAAAACAGATGGATTGATTTTAAAGAAATAGAGTCATTTTCAATCAGAGGTAGATTTTAAATTAAAATAATGCACCTTCAACAACAACAAAAGAGTTTGACTTTCAACCAAGTGGTTGATTTTCCAACTAAAAAAGGATGAATCTGCAATGAAAAATGTAAGAAAGTTTTCTATCATAATGCAGAAATATTTATTCTCCGAATTGTTACTTCTACTCTAAAAACTGCTTGCAGTACTTTCTTAATTTAAAATTGAGAAGAGGGGACTTTCAAATTTTTACGAATTTCCAATTGGGAGAGCGATTTTCCTAATTTCCTATCTTTCGCCCTAAAATAAAAACTACGATTATTTTCTGAAATTCCCTGCCCCAAGTCAGATAAATGAGGAAGCAAATAAAACGTGATAAATACATCTTTTTTGAACAAATTGTGAAAATAATTCTTTCGGTATGTTTTGGCTATGATTAATTTGATTATCAAACTTGAGTCAGCTAAAAAAATCTCATAGAGAAACATAAAGTATAGATATATTTAAAATTCTCAGAATTAGACTAAACGAACGTTACATTCTTCAAATGAAATGATAAGATTTCTTTTGAAATTCTAAAAAGAAAGCGGTCATTTCTTGTATTTTCACGGTAAAATTTTGAATTGTCTAGGTTAAGTCAAGTCTTTTTGAAATTTTAAATTGAATTCCTGGTCATTTCCCGGTTTCACGGTCAAGTCGTCACCCTGATTAGTATATTTTAAACCTAGAAATTTGAGAAATATGCAGATACTATACACTTCATTAAACTCGTCTCTTACATTCTTTATTACATATATACTTTCATTGGAACCTTTTTTTCCCAATAAAATTGGATCACTTTCTCCTTGAGGCAAAGTGATAATTGCAATAAAGATAATCAGAGTTTATTTTTAAAGGCTAATAATTAACTGTGAGAGAGAAAAGTGAGGAGGTATTAAAGTATTAATAATTTCATAAAGATAAATAATGTTTGACGCTTGGAATACGTTTGAAATGGACTTTCGAACATGATTTCGAAATTGACATTAACAATCGAGATGTGCATCGTATGTTTGTCGAATGCGGTCCTTGGAACGGGGAAGTGAGTACCGATACATCATATCTTGTACTTACACCCACGTTAATCCAAATACGGCGATGGCTTATAAAATCAACAAGCTTACTTTGTTGATGACGGCCTCGCATTTTTTGCACCAATTTTAAACGATGGCAAAAATGTTATTTATTTTAGACAAAGAACCTGGTTCCGCTACCCGGAAGCGTGCAAATTTTGAATGAGACCTTGCAGTTGACGAAGAATGTCAGTTTCATTTAAACTGAATGATTGACATATTTTGAATAACAAATTTTTTAATAAAATCGCACGACGTATTGAAGTTTTTAATATATCTTATTTTCGGAGTTTTGAGATATGATACCTTTCTACATAATTCAAAAGCATACAGCTCAGGGTGTCTAGCAATCAGGCAATTTAAAAATCCCGGATTATTCCTGGTCACCCCCTCTCCCCGACCAAAATTTTTGTAATTTTTTGTAATTTTTGTAATTCGTCGGTGGCGATTTGGCGGGCGATGCCCGATTCCCGGTAATTTCCCGGTTTTTCCTGGTCAATTTTTACAATTTTGCGGGTCAACTAAAAGTAACACATTCAAATTTTGTCGCAAATCGCAAACATTTCTTTACATTTATGACGTTCATTGTAAACATCCTTTAATATAACAGATTAAACAATGCAAAATAAATTAATTTAAAAAAAAATAATCTCCGCGAAAAAACATAATGTTTTTTACAAAAAATGGAACCATTGAACTTAGAACTGACACAAATCAATTTACAATAACAAAACAAAAACAGATTTCCAACAAAATTGTTCACTTTTCCAACGGTATAAATGAATTTTTACACAATATTATGAATTTTAAACTCGAACAGTTGAATTTAAAACCAAAAAGATGAATTTTCAACTAAAATTATGAATACTTAACAAGAGAACTTCAATTTTCAACCATGGGGATCAATATTCAAACAAAAAGATCAAAACCCAAATAGGAAGATTAATTTTCTACCAAAAAATACAATGTTTTAACGAAAGAATTGAATTTGGAATTGAAAGAAAAATTATTTCCAACCGAGAATGGAACAGTAATAGTTTAATTCTCAAACAGATAAATCAATTTCAACGAAACAAGATAAAATGTCAACCAAAATTTGAATGCTCAAATGTTGAAATAAAAAAATGTTTGTTTAGAAACATAAATGAATTTTTAACTACAACTATGGAATTTTAATTGAAATAGGTAAAAGCTTTAGTTAAGAAATTACTCATAACAATAAAAACTACCTTTCAACAAAAAAACTAACTTTCAAACAAATTGTTACAGTTTTCAACAAAATGATGAATTCTCATACAAAAATGCAAATGTTTAACCGAAGCAGTTGAATTTTAAGCCAGAGACGAATTTTTAACTGAAGAAATGAATATTGGAGTAGAATATTTGAATTTTTTTACCAAAAATTAATTTCCAACCAAAAAATTCAGGTTTTCAACAAAATGGTTGAATTTTAAAACATATAAATAATAATTTCCAACCAGAAAGTGGAATTATAACGTTTTAGGATTCAAAAATTAATTTTTAAACGAACGCGAGTGTTTTCAACTCGATGAATTTCCGAATTGCATAAAAAATATTCAACCAGTTAAATTGTATGGTTGATCGTAAATAAAAATTTTTAAACAAGAGGATTCACTTTATAACAGTTTTATCTCCAAATTCAAAAATCAATATTCAACTAAATACTTGAATTTTCGCCACAAAAAGGTGAATTGATTTTCAAAGAAACAGTTACATTCTCAACCAGAGGGGAATTTCAAAATTGATAATGCACTTTGAAAAAAATCAATTTCCAAAAAAAGAGTTCAGCTTCCAGTTAAGTAGTTGATTATTTAACTTAAAAATGATAAATTCGTAATAAAAAATTCAAACAAGATTCTTTTTATAATTTGGAAAAATTTCATCTCCAAAATTCTGCTTCTACTCTGAGAATGTTTCGAAGTACTTTCTTCATTTAAATTAAGAAGAGGGAACTTTCAAATTGTGACAAATTTTGAATTGGAAGAGCGATTTTCTAAAATTAATCTTTTCTAAATCCGAATTATAATCTTAATATCATGAACTAAATAATTTTAAGCTACAAAAATCTCACAGAGTAACAAATCCGCAAAAGGTTTTTCTTAAAACAGAGAAAAAAAATTCTTTTTCTCATGAAGTATATCTACATGCTTCAAATCAAATGATAAGATCTCTTTCTTACTCATAAAAAGAAAGCGGTCATTTCTCGCATTTTCCCCGTAAAATTTTTATTTGGCTAGAAACCCAATATATAGGGACACGATTTTATGTCGACCAAAATGCCCAAATTATGCGATGTAATGTCATTTCAAGTAAAATTTCATTATGAAAAATCATGGAATTATGCGATTTGCATAAAGTTCGGGTCCCTACAAATATAATAAAAAATTTCAATTACCTTTGGATCATTTTAAACGTTAGTTTTCATCAAATCTAACCAATTTATCAACATTATTGTGAGAATGCATGGTGTAATGTGTTTGAAATTACAACAAAAATTTTGGAAAAATGTAGATATTTTTGCTGCTCAGTAAAAAAATTCTGGATGAGATGTCTGCGATTTCTTCCAATTTCCTTTTAACGCAACTTTGTAGATTGTTAATTTTATTATATTTTATCTTAGCAGAAATATCAATATAAGTACTATTTTTGGAGTATCTTTCCAAATAGTTAACAAAATTCCTTTATTCTTGAACATTTTATAAGAATTTCGATAACTTCTAACGAACAAAGGAGAAAAAAAATGAAATTCTTATATATTTAACATCAACATAACTTAGTTAATCATTGTGAAGCTTTGATAGTATTAAATGCAATACGTTAAGCCATAAGATTTTCCTCTCTCAGATTCTCGACTAAACAAAGAACAGAATGTCAAGTAAAAAAAGTAGATTTAGCAATAGAAGGAAGAGATTTCCGATCCTAAATAAAGTTCCGGAAATTTTCCCAATTTTTTCCCGGTTAAATAAAATACTCGGGTTATCATCGGTTTCCGTTCCATTAGACATTCCCTGCATCTGATCTCGTCAACCTTCATAAAAACGTTTTGTCATAGATATTTAGTTTTAAACCATGCCGAATAATTTTCCAATTACCGAAATTTTGGATTTTAAACTCCACCTATCAACCAATTTTCTAAAGTCTCTCACCCTGCCTAAGACCATCTTCTATTCCCATGAACGTCAGTTTCAAAGCAAAATCACCTCTTTACCTAAAATTGGTCATAACCAATTTCCATTAAATTAGCATCAAAATGGAAGAATTCAACAAAGTACTAAAAATGCCCTCATTTAGAAGCCCAAAGGGTATGCTAGACGCGCAAATTGCTAAGTGAGGGCAAAGTGGCATAGAACAAAAAGATCGAAATGAGTAGAAGCGACTGAAGAGCGGAAGAAGTATAAGTGAACAGGGCAAAGAAATGTTCTCATTTTCCATGCTTGAGCGAGGACTGAGAAGATACAAGGTTTTTTTCTAGTGGATGATGAAGAAAAGAGAGGAATGTGATTGCTCACAAATATATCTAATTGCTCTCGGGGCTGAGAAAAGTAATCACTCATCCATGAAATGTGATTTATTTCAGGGCGTTTCGTGTTGTGGGTGAGAGAAGACTGTCTGAGGAAGACTCAAATCGACCATGAAACGGAATCAAGAATCACTTTTAAAACACAATTTGTTTAGAAAAACAGTAGCTGAGTGAAGAAAATTCATTTAGAAATTGTGCCACTGGGTTCATCCTCTGATCCTTGAAATTAGAAAACAATAATTAGAGGTAGATAAAGCAAGAGATTTGGATTGAAATAAGGATTAAACTGTGACTAGTCAGGGTGGCACTTGACAGACGATTTCAAATTCCCGGTCATTTCCCGGTTCCTCACGGTCAACTTTTTCAATTTTCCCGGTCAACATCCTTTCACACAACAGATCAAACATTGCAAGATAAATCAATTTTAAGAAGAATACTCTAATCTTTAATTTAAAAATATCATTTTTTTACAAAAATTGCAACAGTTAAACTTACAATAAAAAAAATTATTTACGATAACAAAAAAAAAAAAACAGATTTCCAATCAAACAGTTCATTTTTCAACCAAGAAGATGAATTTTCGAATAATATTATGAATCTTCTACCAGAACAGTTAAATTTCAAAACAAGAATATGAATTTTCAACTATAAAGATAAATATTTACCTGGAACACTTCAATTTCCAACCATGAAGGTGAATATCCAAACAAGAAGAATAATTTCCAAATAGAAACAATCATTTTCTAAAAAAAATTAATGTTTCAACTAAATAGTCGAATTTCAAAGTCAAAAAATAATTATTTTCAACAAAAAATGGAACAGTAACATTTTTGATTTCAAATAACCAATTTCAAACCAAGCATAAGTGTTTTATATTAAAAGAAAAAGAATCTTCAACTGAAAAAGTTGAGTTTTCAAACAGATAAATCAACTTTTACTGGGAAAGATTAGTAACTGAAAATCCGAACATTTGAAATTGAAAAAATGAATGTTTAACTGAACAAACAGATTTTAAAATGAAACTATGGAATTTTCAATTGGAATAACAAATTATTACACTTATACACAAAGTGGTGAAGAATCAAATGAAATTGTAAATGTTCAACTGAAGCAATTGAATTTTAAACGAGGATGACGAATTTTTAACTAAAATGATGAAGATTTAACTAGAATAGTTCATTCTTTGATGAGAAAATTAATTTTCAGCCAAAAAATACACAGAATGGTTGAAATTCGAATCATAAAAATCAAAATTTTCAAACGAAAATGAAATACTGACATATTTGGCTCAAAAAAGAATCTCAAATCAAATATAAGAGTTTTCAACTAGAGGAATTTTCGACTTGAATGGAAAATGTTTGGCTGCATAACTTGAATTATTATCCGTAAAGGAGAATTTCTTGAGAAGAGTATATGAACTTGCGAAGAAAAAGATAATTTTCTAAAAAAAAATCGATTTTTCAACAAAATATGTGAAGTTTCAACGAAATAATTGAACTTTCACCGAAATGTCGAATTCTGAACTAGAAAAGATTAATTTTCCGCTTAAAATGAAACAGTTAAATTTTTAGTTGGAATAATTGATTTTCAACTAAACTGATGAATTTTCAGGTATATGATGAATCTTCAATGAACAGATGTATTTCAAGTAAAAAGATGGATTATTTACTATAAAGATTAGTTTTCTACAAAAAAGGCAAATTTTCCAAGAATATGAATTTTCAAAAAAAAGATAAATATTTAATTCAGCCACTTCAGTTTTCAACCATAAAAGTGAATATTCAAATAAAAAGATTAATTTCCAAATAAAAAAACAAATTTTCCAAGGAAAAATACAATATTTCACCAAAATAGTCAAATTTCGAACTCAAAAAATTAATTATTTTCAACCATAATTGGAACAGTAACATTTTTAATTTTGAAAACCAATTCCAAACCAAGCATAAGAGTTTTATACTAAAACCAATAATCTTCAACTGGAGGAGTTGAGTTTTCAAACAGATAACTGATTTTTTACAGAAAATGATAAATTTTCAACGGAAATTTGAATACTCAAATCCTAAATTGAAAAAAATGCAACTAAACAAATAAATTTCCAACTGAAACCATGGAATTTTCAATTGGAATAAGTTAAATTTTTAGTGAAAAAAATTACTTATACCAAAAAAAAACCAACTTTCAGCAAACCAAAAAAAACTTTCAAACAAGTTATTACATTTTTACACAAAATGATGAAGAATCAAATGAAATTGTCAATGTTTAACTAGAGTGGTTGAATTTTGTGCCGGAAAGATGAATTTTGAACTGAAATTATGATACTTTAACTTGAATAGTTCAATCTTTGACAAAAAATTGAACCATGTAAATAGAAATTTTCAAACAAAAATAGAATGGGGATATTTTTGCCTCGAAATAATTCCTACATAATTTCCTATAAAAAAAATCGATTTTTCACAAAAATATGTGAAGTTTCAACGAAATAATGGAATTTTCAATTCAAATGAACGAATTTTCACTGAAATGTCGAGTTCTGAACTAGAAAAGACCAATTTTCCACTTAAAATGAAACAGTTTAATTTTTAGTTGAAGTAATTGATTTTCAACAAAACTGAGGAATTTTCAGATTTGATGAATCTTCATATAAATGGAAGATTCAGGAGGGGACTTTAAAATTATGACAAATTTTGAATTTGAGGAACGATTTTTTTCAATTCCTCTCTTCTAAATCCAACTTATAATTATTTTGACAAGTTCACATTCCAATGAAAAAATTCCCTGTTCCAAGTGAAATTACACTTCTTCACTAAAACTCCCTGCTCTGAAATAAAAACTATAATTATTTTCTGAAATTATCTATACCAAGTCAGATAAATGAGGAAAAGCAAATAAAACGTGATGAATAAATTTTTTTTGTAAAAATGAAGATTATAATTCTTTCTATAGGTTTGAGCTATTATTATACCGATTATCAAATTTGAGTCAGCTAAAAAAGTCGCACAGAGAAACAAATTTGCAAAACGTTTTTCTTACAATGGAAAAAAATGAAAATTCTTCCTTTCATGATGCAAAGATATATTTTTATATTTCGAGAATCAGATTAAAGGAACGTTAGATTCTTTTAATCAAATGATAATATCTCTTTTTGATTCATAAAAAGAAAACAGTAATTTCTCGTATTTTTCCGGAAGAATTTTCAGGAGTCTTCTCTGAGTCAAATAAATTACCGGTTTTTAAATCAAATTCCCTGTCATTTTCAGGTTTTTCTCGCGGTCTTTCCCGGTTTCCCGGTCGAGTCGCCACCCTGCTAGTGACAGGCCCATGCCCTGTTTTTGGGCCTTGAAAAAAATTATAGCTGTCCAACCCGAAAATGAGATGAAGGAGACTACAAGAAACTTTTGATTGCTTACGAAATCCGATTCGAGAACTTACACCGCTATGAGTGCATTGTGATCCAGTTTTGGATCCAGCAAATCGAGATATAATTCATGGAAGAAATGCGCGTCCAGTGAGAGATTTCATTTTCTCAAGACGAGTCCTGTGGCGAATCAAGGTTAGATATCAGGGCCTTATTCCATCTTAGACGAGAGACGATCAGATTCCGATCTGTTTGGAAAGATCTTTTGCGGAGATCGAGATCCGTTTTGAGCATGATCGAGAAACTGAACTGACACGACCGGTATCCCCATGAATTCACCATATATGACGCACTCGTGTTCCAGGGTCACGAAGGGTATTACGGGTAACCCATATTAGCGTGGTATAAATCCGAGTGAATCTACTTTCGATTCAATATGATGCTACATATACTTACAAATCTAAGCTTGAAGCATTAAGTTGAAGAGCATTTGTCTGTTTCAACTCAACCTGGACGATGTGGTGATGAAACGTTCTTATTTTAATCACGCCCCCCTTTAATAGCAATTGCAGTTGTTTGACTAAAAAGCGAGCTAAAAAGTTACGAGGTCATCAAAGTCGTCCCAGTGGACTTTAAAGCTTAGGCGACATTAACCAGGAGCCAGAATGTTGATAAGTTTGAGTCATCATCTTGCTGGTCTTGTTATTTTTCTACCTCATTAGAGAGGAATATTTTTGTTTAAGTGAAACAAGATCTTGATATGCATTCTCCGAAAATAATGAAGAGGAGAATTATTGTAAATGATGATGGAATGTGATTTCTTATTGTTGGGGTCAGAGCTTGGCATGATTAGAATCTTACGTCGCTGGAATTCAGACTAATGGAGAACGAAGTCTTGTGTCATCGCTCATAGAACAGACCCTATATAGGACCTGCTGTTGTTTCTTACCACGATGATGGAGAGATAGTCTAGGCTGACCATAAGAATAATTGGAACTTACCTGAAACAAAAAAAAAGAAAAAAGTTAAATATTGGAATTTTGATGGTATTGAAATAAAATGATAGAATTAAAGGGTTTCAAATACTATATTTTATATCCCTATGATAACGAGGGTGACGATTCGGCGGAAGATTTCAAATTCCCGATCAACTAGAAATAACATATTTATATTTGTCGCATAACGCAAACATTTATTTCCATTTATGACGTTCATTTGAAACATCCTTCAATACAACAGATCAAACATTGAAAAATACATTACTTTCGAAAAAAATACTCTCCACGAGAAAACATAATTTTTTTTACAAAATATGGAACTATTAAATTTTGAACTGACACAAATCAATTAACAATAACAAAACATGAACGGATTTCTAACAAAATTGTTCACTTTTTCCATGAAAGTGATGAATTTTTACATAATATTATGAATTTTTGACTGGAAAAGTTGAATTTCAAACCAAGAAGATAAATTTTCAACTATAATTATGATTATTTACCGAAAGAACTTCAATTTTCAATCATTTAGGTGAATATTAGAACAGAAAGATCAAAACCCGAATAGAAAGATTAATTTTCTACCAGAAAATGCAATATTTTAACGAAAAGTTAAAAGTTTCAGTTGAAAAAATTACTTATAACAATAAAAACTAACTTTCAACAAGAAAAAATACCTTTCAACAAAAAAAACTAACTTACAAAAAATTTGTTACAGTTTTAAACAAAATGATGAATTTCCAAACGAAAATTCAAATATTCACTGTAGCAGTTGAATTTTAAACCAGAAAGACAAATTTCAACTGAAGAAATGAATGTTCAAGTAGAATAATTGAATCTTCTACCAAAGATTATTTCCAACCAGAAAATACAGGTTTGCAAAAAAATGGTTGAATTTTAAAATATAAAATAATAATTTCCTACTAAAGAAAAGAAAAGTTTTTGGCTTCAAAAGCAATTTTTAAATGAACGTGAGTGTTTTCATCTTGATGAATTTCCGAATCGCATAAAAAATATTCAACTGTATAACTTGTACGGTTGATCGTAAAAAAATTGTTAAACGAGAGAATTCTACAAATTCTTCAACTCAGCAGATAGAACATTGCAAAATGAATCAATTTGGAAAAGAATACTCAAATTTTCAACAAAAAACATATTTTTTTTTTTACGAAAATTGGAACGGTTAAACTCACAATTAAGAAAAATCAATGAACGATAACAAACAAATAACAGATTTACAACTATTAGTTCATTTCTCAATCAAGAAGATGAATATTCGAATAAATAGATAAATATTTAACTGTAGCAATTCAATTTTCAACCACGAAGGTGAATTTTAAAACAAGATGATAAATTTCCAAATAGAAAGAATAATTTTCTAAGAAAAAATATATTGTTTCAACGAAATAGTCGAATTTCAGGTAAAAAAATTACTTATGACAAAAAAAAACTAACTTTCAACAAATAAAAAAAAGAACTGTCCAGAAAATTATTATATTTTTACCCAAAATGATGAAAAATCAAATGAAATTTTAAATGTTTAACTGAAGTGGTTGAATTTTACACCAGAAAAACTAACTTCTAACTGAAATAATAAACATTTGACTAGAATAGTTCAATTTTCAAAAAAATAAGTTTTCAATCGAAAAATTAAATTTTTC
>WSXT02153870.1:0-10208 GCA_011762715.2 Neuroterus valhalla | reverse complement strand
GAGTGGTAGCTAGAAAAGAGTATTTCATGAGGATTGGGATGTCTGAGGAGGAAGTGGAAGGAAAGCATAGAGAAGGGGAAAGGGTGCATATGCATTCAAAAGAAAAAGACGGGGAGAGTCAGAAACAAAGAAGGGTGCAAAAAATATGGGAATCAAGGTACAATGAAGTCAGAAAGTGATAGCAAGAGCTAGGTGTGGAAACATGGAAGAAGCGAATCGGTACTAGGTGCAAGAGGAAGAAAGGAATTGTGTGCTGTGTGGTCTGCAAACCGCAAGAGTAGAGCATTGGTTGGACGGGTGCATGGGCATGGTGGAGGTAGGGTTATCAGTGGAAAGGGTACTGCACGAAAATGAGGAAAAAGAGGTGGTGGATTGGTGGAGGAAATTGGCGAAAGCTAAGAAGGAAAAGAAGCAAAACTTTTAATAGATAGAAAAACTGTACAGATAGTATAGAATTAAGTTAAGGAAATAAATTAAGAATAGAGGAACATCGTGCGAAAAGATAAAGTTGAAAGCGAAAAAGCGAGCGGAGGCAAAATAAGACGATAGCGAGCGAGGCGAGTGAGCGATCAGAGCACAAAGGGCAAAACGAAAAAAAATGTAAATAATTAATTTAGGTAATTATATTTAGTAGTTAAGTAGCATGTAAGAAATCCTGTAATACAGATATAGATTGAAATCATGTAAGTCCTTATTCTGGGCGTGGGGCCCAATAAAAACTCTTTCATACATACAAATAAACTAGTAGAATAAATCAAGGACAAAATAAAAACGGAAGAAGCTAAGAAAATACGAAATGATTTTGGAGAAAATAAGAGACTATTCTGAAAACGTGTTCAGAAGACTAGAAAAAAAATCTTCAAAAAGCTGTATGAAGGTGAATTCGTGGAGCATAACAACATTGACGCAAACACGAATGCATAAAACATCTCCGATGTAGGCGACGAAAGCAGAATTGGTATCGACGACATTATTTCCGTAATTAAAAAATTAAAAAATGGTAAGGCTGCTGGTGTTGATGGTTTTCCCCCTGAAACGCTTAAGTTTGGTGACGGAAACTTCGGTGGCTGTGTGGATTTATGAATATGTGTGCTGTGAATATCAAAGTTCCAAATGATTGAAAAGGGTCGTCCAGGCGTCTGTAATGAGTATATAGCGATGAGCCTTGTAAGTACTTTGGGAAAATATTCACCAAAATACTGATTGATGAGGTCATGGGAGTAACAAAGAAAGGATCTGTGTAGTTCAATGTGCGGGAGATCATGTGCAGGTCAGATATAATGCTTGAGACAGATCACAGAAAGAAGTCTAAGAGTAAAGAAAAAAGTTTTCTGCGCATTTGTTGATCTGGAAAAAGCTTTTGACGAGGTAAATAGAACTGAACTTTGGGAGGTCCTTAAAGAATATGGAGTGACTGGGTGGCTTCCGCAAGTAATACAAGCAATATTTCATGGTAGCAAAGCAAGTGTGAGAGTTAATCTTGAATATTTATTGTATACATGGACAAAGGTCTGAGAATGGATCTCTTTGACGAGGAAGCTGTTGATCTTGGGACAGTGAAATTTCGTGGCCTTGCGTTTGCAGAGGACAAGATCGTTACGGCAGAATCAGTCGATTATTTGCAGAGGATTTTGAGCAGACTGGATAGGAGCATGAAGAGCATGGGTCTCAACATTAACGTGAATAGAACAAAAAATATTGTGTTTGAAAGTAAGGATGGGGAAACGAAACGCAGTATTGCCCTTAGTGGAGAAAATATAGAACAAGTTGATAATTTCGTGTATCTTGGAAGTTTGTTCACTGCTAACAGGAAGATAGATGCGGAGATTTTCAGACGAATAAACGGATAACGGATAAAGTAAGTAATGAGTGGGTTCTCAAAGAATGTGGTGTAGAATAAGCGCTGTTTTATAAGAGTGAAAGAAATTTTCGTTGAGAGAATAGAAGGAGAACAATTAACGGAGCAAGCGTATCTAGGTAGGGTGAATCATAGCGAACCACTGGAGCTTGTATGAAAAGATGCATGGATGTGGAAGGCGCAATAGATGTATGCCAGGATAGTGATGTTTGGAGAGCAATTGTATGGAAGAATCGGTGTGAAGCCTGAAACGAACGATTTTGGATACAAATTGGCCCGTGTAAGGATATTGCTTAGTGGAATATTTTCATCGCTTCGCGAAACTCTTCGTATGGGATGTTTTCTAGGAAGATCAGGAAGCGACTTGTGTCGGAGCGATGTTGCACAGGACGAATATATCGTTAGAAAGTAGAAACACACTAATGTTGACTAACGTTGTTGTTGTTGTTCTCATGTTGACGGAGAAGCCTTAAGTATATTTATTCTGCCTAACAATTCAAGTAGAGCCTCTGTTTAATAAAAATCGCGCATCTTAAGTAAAGTTTTGTGATCAGAAATTAAGATTCGAAAAGAAATCAGTTCTTTTCTATTCTCAAAAAACACGCAATGAATTTTAAGACTGATCTAATACCTATTCCTGCTTCAGTCTCATACACACCCCTTGCTCGAAATTTTCCATGTCAATTCCACTTCAAAATCTTTCCATATGAATGCTCTATCTTCCAGTATTACAGCGGGGCTGGAACCAAACGAGTTACGCTTACCATTAGCATTATGATTTATATTATTATTATAATTCCTTATCAGATTGCAAGAGCATTCCATCTGTAGATCTCGTAGCATTTTTGCTGTTTTTGTGCGATGTTCGGCGTTTTAAGGGTTACGAAGTTTCTCTTCTGCAAATTCCATGTATTGTTTAACACGTTCTGCTTGTGATAGTTGTCCATCTTTTTTTTGATCATGTATGATACGTCGGTATTCTGCAGTCGCAGGGGAAATTGCGACGACTTGTCCATTTTCAGGATTCCTGTGTATTATATATTCGAGACCTCCATCATCTCTTACTTCCTCTATGCACATATCTTTTTTAGTTGGTGGAACTCGCTGACCTTTTTGGAGCTCAATTTTTTTCGAATCTGAAGTCCCAGCTTCAAACCTGACTCTGACTGCCTCGCCGAGTGAAGTATATTCAATACAATTTGAGAGTAGTGGCGTTGTTGATCCTGATGATGGTGTAGAACAACCTGCATAAAGACCCAAAGCCTCTAATTATGAAGAGCAAAAGAAAATTATAAGATCTTAACATGGCGAATATATTATAAATATTTCTCTTGACTAGGATACATTTCGGGATACAAAGTAACATTTGCCTTCCACCAAATTCGTGGTAATAAATGAGACAAGGAAATGGAATACAAGTTTAATAGTTTGTGTCGAGCTTCAAAGCAAAGAAATTAATTTCGTCTTGACAATTTGTTCAAGAAAATCAAGAATCAAACAATAAGAGGTCGATAATAAGTTAGATTAATGATGCTTCGGAAAGGAAGAGATAGATTGAACATTTTCAAATTATTCCATCCAGTTTCAAAGTTATATTCGATTTCTTCAAACTTTGTTATGGAATCTTCGGAAGATTTCGATGAATTAAATCATTATTCTTGAAATAATGTCTTCTGAAATTGAACGAATTACGATAAATTTCTTGCGGTTTCAATAACCTAAAGGAATTCAAAGGTTTCAAGTAGTCAAGTACTGAAGTTTCTTCACGAGCTTCTCTATACATTTGTTTCGGAAAGAACAAGAAAGTTAAAAATAGTTGAATTAGAGTTTCACATGATTCAGTCCGATAAGATCACATTTTTCTCAATGCATGCCCTTTGCGGGTTTAACCATATCCCAAATGGTTGTGGGTTCGATTCCCGCCTTGAACTTTGGAAGAGCTTTGGCGGCCCACGCGGTAAACACTTGCCCAGCAAGGGAGTGTTCATCTCCGGAAAGTTCTCTTGAGAAAAAGGTTACTCTAAGTATTTGGGGCTAGGGTTCTTGGTGCTTCGGAAACCACCTCAAGCTGTAGGTCCCCCTTTCTCACTACTCAGGTAGTCAAAGGGTGTGTAAAGGAATGGTGGAGAGGTCCGAGGAAAATGTAAACCCTCAGGGGATACATTGAATCAATCAATCAATGGAAATTCACATTGTTCAATGCTCCATAATTTAAGGCTTTTTTACGGCTTTTTTTAGGCGCAAATTAAAAATTTATAGCTCCACTAGTTCTTTCAGAAAATGATTTTTTAGGCATAGGGTGCTCACTGGACGTCAAGCTAGCACCTGCGACACATAAAAAATGTTTGAACAAGGAAAACAACCACGACATATTTTACGTCTTTTTTACGGCTCTCGAATGTACTAAATTTCATTCATCTAAAAACAACTCTTCATGGTCATGACCAACCCTTAAATATAAAACCTGCTTTTTTCAACAAATATTTTTGGCTTCGTTTTACGGCTTGTTTACCGCTCTGTCAACTACTCAATTTAAATTTTCCAAAAAAACCCTTTATGGGCAAAACCAACCCTCAAATATAAAACATGGTTTTTCCAAAAAATATTCTTGGCTATATTTTACGGCTATTTTACGGCTCTATAATGTATTTCATATTAATTTCCGAACAATAACCCTTCATGGTCAAAACCAACTCTCAAATATAAAACCTGGTTTTTTTAACAAAGCTTCTTGGCTATACTTTTCGGCTCTATACTGCCATATGAACCAAAAAGATACATAACTCCAATCTGACTCGAACTGTGAAAATCGAGAAAAGCTATCTGCTCAAAAAACTTTAATATCGAATGAAATTTTGAATAATCTAGGTACACTGTTCGGGTTAAAATAATTCGAAAATACAAGGCAAAAAAAAACACATCTCCAAAGCCATAACAAAGGCAAGGGCTAGCATTACTTTTGAATGGTAAATATGCTCCGCTCTCAGTAACTTTTATAAGGCAAGAAAGACACAAATCACTATCGGTTCTTTTCGATGTGTACGATAACGACGTATCAGATGCCGCATGCAAATTTTAGTACACGCAAAGTGGTTTGTGTATCTTTTTCTGTTGTATTTTCGAACTTTGTCAATATTCATCACTATTGAGTAGTCGTTTTTTGCAATAAATATTTATAATAAATAATTTTTATTGACATAGTTAGATGCAGCTTTTTCTAGCGAATCCAGTGATACCAAAAACTAATTTTTCATGAAAATGTCACTTATGTATCTTTTTAATTTGTACGGCAGTATTATCTACCTCATTTCAATTTTGCAACAAAAACCTTATATGATCAAAGACAACCCTCATATATGAAACCTGCCCTTTTCAACAAATATAAAACCTGCTTTTTTCAAAAAATAATCTTGGCAATATTTTACGGCTCTTCAATGCACTTAATTTCAATTTTCCAAAAACAATCCTTAATGGTCAAAACCAACCCTCAAATATAAAACCTTTTTTTTTCAACAAACATTCTTGGCTATATTTTACTGTTATTTTACGGCTCTCTCATGTAATGTAATGTTTTCGGAAAATTGAAATTTAGTACTTTAGGGAGCCGTAAAATAGCCGTAAAATAAAGCCAAAAAATTTTTTTGAAAAAGGCAGGTTTTATGTATGATGGTTGGTTCTGATAATGAAGGGTTTGTTTTTGGAGAATGGAAATTTAGTACTCCTTTGAGCCGGAAGAGATCCGTGAAATATGGCCAAGATTATTTGTTGAAAAATGCAGGTTTTATATTCGAGGGTTGGTTTTGACCATGAAGGTTTTTTTTTAGGAAATTCAAATTTAAAACATTAGAGAGCCGTAAAATAGCCGTAAAATATTGCTAAGAATGTTTGTTGGAAAAAGCAGGTTCTATGTTTGAGGGTTTGATTTTGACCATGGAGGGTTGTTTTTGGAAAATTGAAATTGAGTACATTAGAGAGCCGTAAAATAGCTGTAAAATATTGCTAAGAATATTTGTTGAAAAAAGCAGGTTTTATATTTGAGGGTTGGTTTTGACCATTAAGGGTTTTTTGGAAAATTGAAATTTAGTACTTTAGAGAGCCGTAAAATATGGCCTAGAATATTTGTTGGAAAAAGCAGGTTTTATATTTGAGGGTTAGTTCAGACCAGGAAGGGTTATTGTTGAAAAATTGAAATTAAGTACATTATAGAGCCGTAAAATAACTATAAAATATGGCCAAGAATATTTGTTGAAAAAAGCAGGTTTGATATTTGAGGGTTGGCTCAGACCAGGAAGGGTTATTGTTGAAAAATTGAAATAAAGTAAATTATAGAGCCGTAAAATTACTGTAAAATATGGCCAAGAATATTCGTTGAAAAAAGCAGGTTTGAAGTATTTGAAGTTATTGACGTTATTGAAGTATTGACGGTATTGAAGTTATTCAAGTTAAGGTATTTGAAGTTTGGTTCTGACTATGAAGGTTTTTTTTGGAAAATTGGAATTTGGTTGTAGTCAGCAGAAAGAGGTAGAGTGTACTGGTCACCTTCCTCCTTATTACACCTGAAATAAGAGTGCTTGGGGACCACCGTCGCTCAGCGTGGTTACCCTCAAGCTCTGCTACCCAAAAGCAAGCCGCAGGTGCAAGGGGGCCTGGGACTGCCAATTTTGTGGGGATGTCAGGTGTTTAGGAAGGATTCTCGGGTCCAATAGGGTTTGGTTGAGAGGACACACAAAAAACAATTCCTTTATACGTGAATGCGTTCGGTGGCCCTGAGAAGAGCCGATTTTTGGTCCTGGTGGGGACCAGTAGTGGATGTGTGGGATAGGAGACGCACTTCCCTTTGGAGGGAAATGTCTATCTGATCCTTTGTGCTCGGCCACGTTTTTGGAGGATGTAGGAGTCACTGGGACCCCAGCCACGGGATAGATATCCGCATGGGTGTCCACGTGTGACCCGACACAAAGCGAGAAACCAGGGACGTCGTCCACGGGATTGAGTTCTACGTGGGCGTGCTATGGTAAACAGGTGCTTCCTTGATGTTGAGGAACACCATCCACGGGATTGCGTTCCGCGTAAGAGTCCTCTCGAGATTCGGAATGCTGTTGAAGAGCTGCAAATGAATAAATAAATAAAAGGTAAGGAACCTTGGTTACATGTTTGGTAGGGGATTCCTTCGTTGTACAAGGTTCGTGGAAGGATGAGGATCAGGATGGTTAGGTAAAGGAAAAATAAAAGAACAAGTATTCTTTAGACTGATAGTGCTAGCGGTCGGTTGCGGGTATTTCTCGTCGAGGCATGGCTGACCCTGCACAGGCGGGGTGGAAGAGTGTCTATTTTCCAAATTTTGCAGAGGTGCACTCTTACTCCTTGCTGTATCGTCGAGAACTGACTCTCGTGACACCGAGGCACCGGCACCGGTATTCATGCCTCGTCCGCTGGATCCTGCGCACCAGCGAAGCGAGATTGGTCGAAACGTTTGTAGTGGTTAGATGCAGAAGTCAGCGCGAAAAGCAGGCTGTCGCCTTCCAACCTGCAACCGGACCGACTTTGCCCTATTCTTCATTGAAAATCCCTAGGATGAATAACGTATTGACATTGCACAATGTAGGTTGTTGTTTTAAAAGTAATAATTAGGATAGAGGATTCTAGATAAAAATAAAAATGGAAATACAGCGTTTGAGGATTTGGCTGAGTCGACGCAGAAGGGAAAGAAAAACTTAAAAATTTGGAGCGCTGTGATGACTGCGTGCGACATGGTACATTAGAGAGCCGTAAAATATTGCCGAGATTATTTATTGAATAAACCAGGTTTCATATATGAGGGTTGGTTTTGACAATGAAGGGTTCTTTTTATATATTGACATTTAGTACATTAAACAGCCGTAAAATAGCCGTAAAATATAGACAATAATATTTGTTGGAAAAAGCAGATTTTATATATAAGGGTTGTTTTTTACCATGAAGGGTTGTTTTAAAAAAATTTTAATTTAGTTTATTAAAGAGCCGTAAAATAGCCTCAAAAAATGGACAAGATACATAAGAGAGGAATGAAATAGCTGTAAAATATGGCCAAGAATATCTGTTGAAAAAAGCTGGTTTTATATTTGAGGGTTGGTTTTGACCATATAGGGTTGTTTTTGGAAAACGAAATTTAGTTCTTTAGAGAGCCGTAAAAAAGCCGTAAAATATGGCGTGGTATTTTCCTTTTTAAAACATTTTTTATGTGTTGAAAGTGCTAGCTTGACGTCCAGTGTCCACACCATGTCTAAAAATTCATTTTTTTGGAAGAACTGATATAGCCGTTCATTTTTATTTGCGCCTAAAAATAGACTTAAAAAATCCGTAAATTATGGTGCATTGAAAAATGTAAATTTCCATTGTGGAGGTGCCAGCTTGATGGACCTCTAAAATCCTCTTTCTTTCCGTAATCCTCAATCACCCCAAATCTCACGAGAAGACTTCAAAGCAATGCCTGACGTCCTCAACCCTGCGGAGGTTTTTATTCTTTGAAATCCCCCTCCATATGAAGCCGGCTTTGATCAGAATCGATGACTTAAAGCCTCAAATTGGGTTAGAGGACTAAGATACTACAGAGAGTAAAAACTCCTCCCCGAAAATTCTCAAACATTGAGAATAAACGACTGAGTAAGCTTTCATTGAATATATAAGAGAACAGAAGAATAGATGATATATTGGGATTTTTATCAAATTCATGAATGATTTCATATTTTCATATATTGTTCCCAAAGTTTAGTATTGACTGTACTAAAAGATGCTCTTATTGGGACTCTTATTGTTCATTTGAATATCAAAAAAGAATCGAACGATATCTTCTAATTTTATCAGAATTCCTTACCTGTTCCACTTCGAAATTTCTCTGATATATTACTTTTGCCACAAAGGAACACAGTTTTTCGGAACGGTAAAAAAAAACAATCTCTTCCTCATCTTTGTCTTTTTTCGAAATTCCCAGACCAGGAACAGGGTGGCGATATGGCGTACGATTTTAAATTTCCGGTCGTTTTCCGGTTTTTCTCGGTCAATTTTCCAAATTTTCATGGTCGACTCAAAGTAACATATTCATGTTCGTCGCAACACGATATTTATTTCAATTGATGACGTTCATTCTAAACATTCTTCAGCACAACAGATCAAACGTTGCAAAATTAAATAATTTTGAAAAGAATACTAATACTTTCCACAGAAGTATATCATCTCTCTAAAAAAATTGGAACAATTAAACTGACAAATGACAAAAGTCAATCAACAATAACAAAGAAAAACTGATTAAAAACAAAATAGCTGATTTTCAAGCCAAAGCTGGAAGAGTTGGATTTCAAACCAGCAAGATAAATTTTCCATTAAAATGATAAAAAATCAACTGCAGCACTTCAATTTGCAACCAGGGATGTGAATATCTAAACAAGAAGATTAAATTTCAAATAAAAAGATAATTTCCTGCCAACAAATACAATGTTCAATGAAATAGTTGAATCTCAAACTGGAAAAATAATTTTTTTCAACCAAGAATGAAGCAGTAACTTTTTTAGTTTGAAAACCCGATTTCAAACCAAACAAGAGAGTTTCCAACTGAAACGAAGAATCTTCATCTGAAAGGGTTGTATTTTCAAACAAAAAACAGAATTAAATATTGAAAAAATTTATATTCAACAAATCAAATGGATTTTCAACTACAACTATGGAATTTTCAATTTGAATAAGATAAATTTCCCGTTCGAAAAATAAATTTCTTGTTACAAAGAAAACTAACTTTCAAAAAAATAAAAAATAACTTTCAAACAAGTTCTTAAATTCTTAAACAGAATAATAAATTCTAAAAAAATAGGTAATTTTCAGCTGGGATGGTTGATACTTGGACTACATACTAATTTTCAACACAAATTACAATTTTTGAATATAATGATTGAATTTTGAAACATAAAAGTAATCATCTTCAACCAGGAATAGAAAAGGAACAATTTGATTTAAAAAATTAACGTGGTAACCAAACATAAGTGCTTCCAACAAGATGTCTTTTAACTAAAATGGAAAACATTTGAATGTATAACTTGAATTGTTAACCGTAAACAAGAATTTTTGAAGGAAATAATTGCTGTTCGAAGAGAAAAAATAGATTTCTGAACAGAACCTGTGAATTTTCAACAAAACCATTGGATTTTCAATTCAAAAGGACACATTTTCATCCAAGTTGTTGAATTTTAGTTAATGAAATTGATTTTCAACCGAACTGATAAATTTTCAGGTAAAATGTAAGGACTACTTGGTGGGTACCTATCACCACTACGTAGCGCGTCCCCAGGTTGCGGATAGAGGAAAGACCCCTGAGGTTAAA
>WSXT02153859.1:0-10209 GCA_011762715.2 Neuroterus valhalla | reverse complement strand
CATCCTTCTGTCTCTTTTTTCTCCGATGCCGCGTTGTGTGCTGGCTTGCCTCCTCTATCTATAATATCTCTATGCTTGGTACCCTGCTATGCGACAGGAAAGGTAATACCTTTTTTTTTTGCTCTTTGGGTAGGCGCGCCTACCCAGTGACTACCCGCGGGCGCCCTCAGGTACCCAGTCCGCCACTGCAAGGAACAGATAAAAGCTATAATAGAATCATTTTCGGCCAATAAAACTGCCTTCGGAAAGATCCTTATTGATTCAATTAGGGGTACGAGAGAGGACAATATAAAAATTACCTGTCGAATTACCGCTTTTGAGGAGACAATTGCTTCAAATGTGACCGACCTCACTAAACTTCAAGCGACAACTGAATCAGTGAAAAAAAATAATCAAATGATTATGTCACAGGTGGAAATCCTGACTCAGAGATATAACCACTTAGCTACTTGCGTGAATTCAATCGAATGAATCATAAAGAAGAGTGGCTCTTCGACCACAATGATCAGTTGGAGTAAGGAGCATGATGGAGCATCACGGAATCAAATTTTATCTTCAGTGTTTGCAAATCCGATCGAAATTCATCACTAGGTTACTAGCTTACAGAAGACCCTTGCACATCATTGCATAATTTGATGCAATGGAGTCCTTTTGAGTTTTAATCATCTATGCAAATTTACGAAAATTTCTGACTGATCTGAAACTTGGGTCAGCCCTGATGACATGAACGGCAATGTTTGCGAAACGTGATTTGCATATACGGTTGAAAACCGAAATAACTCCTTTGGTTCTGATAAATGATTGTGTGTTCATAAAATCAGATTCTAAGTTATTTACGCCAAATGCGTTTTCCATATCGAGCACATTAAAGAGACAGAAAGGTAACTTATTGATAACGGAGCAATAAATCATCCTTGTCTAAACTCATACACTATGAAGCGCAGTGGAAAAATTTGAAAACACGCCATAATGTAATAATAATAATAAATCTCATATGTCCTTCAAATTCTAGTTTGAGATGATGAATATAATAAAAAAAATAAAGAATAAAAAATAGAAAAAACCTCAAGATAGTTGACGCTCAACTTTGCTCACAAAACTGTGAAAAATTATTCCATGAAGTAATCGAGAATATCTCTGAAGTCTTAAACAAGTACGGACCACTACAGCTGTGGAATGTTCTCGATGTGGGTGATATGTCAATCACATATTGCTAGTTGAAGATTCATTATTTCCACTGAACCTCAATCTGTTTAGTTGAAAATGTGACTCTTGTTGCAAATCCAGTACGTCAAAAATTGATCTTTTCTGGCTTGGAGATTAACTATTTGGTTGATCTTCGTTGGGAATTCATATATTCTGTTCTTAAATACAATTACTTTTCTAGTTTGCAATTGAACTTTTTGGTTTGAAAACACAGGAAAATCTGTCCGCCGCGCGGGCACATTCTCATGGCGCGCTGCGCGCGCGGCTCGCTTCGTTCGCAAGTTTGAGCGCGCCTAGGGCGTGCGCCATTCGGATATCGCGCTTCGCGCTCGGCTTTATACGTGTTTAATTCAGTTTGCAGTGTAATGCATACACAGAATTGCAAATATTGCAAAAAATTTTTGATTTTTTTTTCCATTTTTGATAAAATTTTTTCTCATATCAAGTTTACTTAAGGTTCTACTGGCCTTAAGGAACATATTCTCATCGAAATACTCGCCATTGATATTTACATCTCGCATAGCTTCGCTAGCAAATTTATTTCTTCATTGTTCAAAAAGCGTTGTCACGATCGAAAAAAAATATATATAGACCGTATTGGGAAAGATTTCATGTAAACCTTGTAAAACTTTTTGAAATAAACAATTTTTCTCTGAATTATCTCTTCTTGTCTCTTATCGTTTGGCTTGAAGATGGAATTTTTTATTTTTGTAATTGTGTTATAACGATGGAAATGAAAACTATTCATCCTTTCGGAAAATAATCAACAATGAATTTGTAGATTTTTTAAGGTAAACAATTTTTGTTTCTTTCCTTTTTTTCAAATCTCGCATAGTTTTGTTCAAAAATGGAACTTTTCATTTTTGGTAACATTTTTCTCGATTTAAACAAAAACTATGCATCTTATGAAAAATTGGTACATATAAAATTTATAGTTCTTTTTGTAATAAACAATTTTTTATTTTAACATTTTTTCGGACCTTGCATAGTTTGAGGGGAAACATGCATTTTTGATTTTTCAAAAAGCGATTTTTATGGATAAAACCAGAACCATTGGTCAAAATCGGCTGGTTAACGAACTCGTCCTTTCTTTTGCGGCCTTAAAAGATTGTGCCGAAGCACAATCCAATATGATTATTTTTTCGGAAGTTATCAAGTTCACACTATATTTTTCGTTATTTTTTGTGCGATCCGAATTGAAATTTTCGATTTTTTGAGGAAATTCGAAAAGTTGTATAAACTATCTTGTACGACTCACAAAAAGAAAACTTTTTTCCTTTTCACTTTTTTTCAATCTTGCCTTATTTGGCTGAAACTTCTCGAGAAACCGTACTTACGATTTTCGATTCTTGGAAGAAAAATCAAAAAAAATTTTCAAAATGCTCTCCTTCTTTGATTTTTCACCCAAAATAGCTGGCAAAGGGAGTCGTCCATTCTTTTTCGGTTTTGGAGAAATGTGCCAAAGCACGATCGAATATGATCATTCTCTCGAAAGTTATCGAGTTCACAGATTATTTTTGATTATTTTTTGTGCGATCAAAATGGGGATTTTCGATTTTTTGAGAAAATTCAAAAAGTTTTATCCACGATCTTGTAGGGCTCCCGAAGAGAAACATTTTTTCTTTCTGACTTTCTTTTCAATCTTGCGTTATTTGGCTAAAAATTCACATTATCTGTTCAGATTTTTGAATTTTGAAATGCCACAACTCTGACAATTTTGTTTTTATCAAAAAAAAATCAAAGAGATAAATTGCTCTTCCATTTTTCATCAAAAATAGCTGGCTCACGAACTCGACCTGTCTTTTTGGTCCCTCCTCATTCAGAATATGAATGTAATAATGATGTTATCCGTATTACAACAGCAGTTGCAGTCGAGTCAGTCAGCAGAAGAGTCGAAAATTAGTTAAGTTTATTATGGACAGCCTGCTTATATTGTCGAAATAGCAGAAATAAAAATATTGTAGAAATAGCCTAAAATCACTTAAAATAGTATATTACACTACAAGGGCAGGAAGTTGAAATTCCCGCACTGCGTGATATAGTGCCTAAGGCAGAAGCCGAGGGCATCATGTTTCGCAGTTCAGGGCTTTTGAACTTCTGCCCGCGTGATGTATACTGTTTTTCTTCCTACCTGGTCAAAAGTAAGGCGAAGAATCATATTTTTATAAACGATATACGTACATTAGAGCATGTATTGATGCCTGCTCCAAAACTTGCAGCACGCGTGAAGCGAGTATTGCTGGTCGATTTCCTCCCGTGTATCCGACCAAACCGATTATGACTCGTTACGCGTTACGCTTACCCCGCAAGGGATTATAGCCTAAGGGGTAACACCTGGAGCACATTTTTCGAAATTTTTTCCGAAGAAACTTTGTATTATATCAAAATTCCATTCAGATGTCTTCATTATAGATGTTTTTGACAACATAAATTTATTTTTTCGATGTATTATAAGAACATGCCGCCTGTAGCCAGATATGAAGACGAAAAATGGCAAAAATTTGAAGAAAAAAGATTTTTCATCGAAAAAATCACAATAAATTATTTTCCAAATAAGAAATTTTTTACATATCAATAAAATCCGACGTAGTCCACAAAAAATAATAATTTAAAGATTGTGTTCGAATTTTTAATTGATCGGATGAATATTGACTGAATTATACATGTCGCCATTCGAAAAAACGTAGTTCTGAGAAAAATGCGTTGAGTTCACGTGTTCTACTATCTACAAATTCAAACTGAAGCCACGCCACACGCCAATTCACCAACACGAATACAGTTTTAACTGTTGTTAGTGCCACGTTTACGTACCTGTGAAGACTATTTACTATAAGGGATAGGTGGTGAGCTTAGGCAGGGGAAAATTTTTTTTGTTGAAAAATTGTTTTGGAGCCTCATTCCTTACATGATTCTCTGCCAATTTAGCTACAGAAAATCGCTTTTTCCAATATTCTACACATGTTTTACTCCAGAATGATACAAAAAAAGTTGAGATTTTGAGGTAAGAAAGGTATGGAACTTTAATAATGTTAATTTTTTTATACAAAATCAGGTGCACATGGATATCACCATCATTCACCACCTTCACGAACTCTTATTGTGACAGTGAAAGATGGCTCCACCTATAAGGGAAATCTTCAGCTTATCGATGAGAACACAGTTCCACTCTGGATGCAACCCAGGCAAGTGCATCCGAGGGATTTTTACTATTTTATACCAATGCCAGACCAATTTTATGAATCGAGTCTTGCCTTGCTCCGTCCGAAAGATGGTCATAATCTCACTATTCATGGTCCAAAGGAAGCTGAGATAAATACACATGATAGCGATTACTAAACATCAGGATTTGAGGTATTCAATATAAACGAGCAGAATTTTAGGAGCGCAAGCAGGAGTGATCCTGTGAACGATGCAGGCAATATACCATTGCACCACACAATATATTTATCAGTGTCAGGGCATGATGGTAAAGTGTTTTGGGCATATTTCTTTTCCAATCTACCATGGACATACGGGAACAAATATATCCTTGAAGATTAGAAGAAAAAATAATTGAAATTCATTCCTGTTTTTGAATAATCGCAATATTTTTGTCCTGATAAAGCGTATCGTAAAGTTCCAAAAATGGGTTGTAAAAAAGTATTGATACATTATAATTTCAGCTTCTGTTTTTTTGTATAACCGCTCACCCCATAAGAAGATGAAGTTTCAGTGGCTACGTCGTATATTTTTCAGATTTTTGAAACAATTTTTCTAGGTCATGCTAAAAGTTGAATTCGACGTACGACATCTCAGAAAATCTAGAGTTTCTTTTTTTCTTATCACGTGCTGTATTCTCTTCAGCAGATAAAAAAATCCGTTTTACATTAGTAGACGTGTAATTTCAAAGGCTTGCGTCAATCGATCTCATAATTCCCGACGGATGTGTAGATTAGTTTTTACTTACATAGCAATTTTTAATATTCCAAATGGAAGAGATCGAGTTTGGTTCAAATTATATTTATTTTTAACTTCAAACAGTTGACATCCATGACATTCTCATGTATAAAGTTACCATTTACACATTTCTGCTGTTGATTTTCGGAATTACATAATCTTTCCGTACACGGGATTCGATGCTTATTACACCAGTTAATTTGACATTTCACCAAACACGTTCAGATAAAGTTTTATTCGTAACATGCTCCATACGTTGTGAAAGTGATACACGCTGTTCCGGAAGATACCGGTTAGTGTAAAGGCTTAGTTCATGAAGAATTGCAGAAGTTTTTTATTTTAGTCCAAATTGATCCTATTCTTGAGTTTAAACTTCAGCTCCTCGAATTTCGTCCAAAATCACTATATAATCCCTATAAGATGTACAGTCGAAGTCCATTGAACTCTCTTGACCATGAAATGTTATTGAAGTAACTTCTCAACAATTCCCACCATTCAGGATTCAAGGTTATACTTTCACAAGGAGAAATGGCTAGCTGTTTCATCGACAAAGCTGACTGTCCATCGGTAAGGAAAGAATGGGAAGATGAAGACTATAAGCAGGATGAAGAAAGGATGGAGGAATACGTAAGAAAATGGAGGAATGGAAAGATTTATGAAAGGAGGTATAATATAGTTAGATAAGGCTTTAAGGGAATGTTAAACGACAAAAGACAAAAGGAGAGGAATGGTATATAAAAGAGGTATAAAAAGCAGGGTAGATAAAAATGAATAGATAGATACAAATGAATAAGTGGACAGACTACTTTGAAAGCTTGGGAGGGGGTCAGGAACGGATGATAAGGTCATGACTGCGTGGGAAAAATTCGTTTCTTATACACCTATCAAGCAATGTGTGCAATTTGGTTTAAGTCGCGAAAGGCACGTTTACCACGCTTACCCGGCTATAACCTCTTGATCCGACATCTTGGAAATAAGAATGTCTCCTGACTATGATTTTATATTCATCGATCATGTAAAATCCAGAGTTCCAAATTCCCAAGAAAGATAAGTGAGCACAGAACGCTTCGCCCCAAAGAATCAATGTGAATGCCCAGTGCATTGTGCAGATATATGTCCGAACCCCAAATGGCCGTAACTTTGCGAAAAAAATGGGTTGTAGCCGTTCAAGGGCGGATGTTTTGAAAAGTGACGGTAGTACTAACGGATGCCACTTTTGAAAGAGTCCGGACACATTTTAAACGCCCTGTACATAACCTAAAGAATAACAAAAACCCCATTTTTTGAGTACTAGGAAGTATAAGTAAGGAAGAACGGAAAGACAGGTGGTTATTCTAAAGTAAGGAGGAAAAGGATGAGAGTTTAAACTGTGGGATCAGCATAAAAGTGGAGGTTGGAACAATCGGAAGATGGTTTCGGAGGCATGGAATATAAGCGGAGGTTAGGACAACCTGGAGTTTCAGGAGGAAGAAAGTTGACTGCCTTGCAAGTTGGCTTATGGCTCTGATCCTCAGTGCGACTCTCCTTTGCACGTTTTACCCGAAACCCCCGGTAAATTTTCAATCTTTTTATCGGTTTTCGCGTTCGGCGATCAACTTCGTCACAGACCGGAGGAATTTCCGGAAGAACCCACGATGAGTACAAACTCCGGATCTTGGTGCAATCTTCACCTTCTTCAAGGGGAAACAGAGTTGCACGTGCTTGAGCGAATTTCAACCGAATTCTACGACGTAGTTTTAAAACTTTACATAGTTTTACGGTCCCAGGTGGTGGTGGAGCACATCGTCCTGGTGGAGTCTAGCATTCTGATGCGCCGATCGGAACGGTTGAAGTGGACAAGGTGAGAAAATCTCCTGGCGAGATTGCTGGTCTGCTCGTCGTTGACGCTGCTTCCGTCGTTGCCTGGATTTTTTCGCCATGCGTGGCCTCTTCCAATGTGGCATAGTGTTCGAAAAAGCTCAGAAGGTCCCAAAAAGGGCCTTTGATCTCCTTTCGTTTATCAAAGTGGCTAGTTGGCTCGCTTTCGCTAGCTCAGAAGGTCCTCAAGGACAAGGCGTTGAGTCGCAAGCTGCGACTCGCTTCCTGAGCTGGCACCCCAATTCAGAAGGTTCTCGTGAGAAGGCCTTAAGCAATGCAGGGTTTTTGCCTTGGAATTGACGGCGTACGTGTTGCAAGGCGATACCTGAAAAAACTGAAACAAAAAGAAGGCGAGAAAATTAAATGCCCTGAAAGGGACTATTACATGTTTGTTGCTTCGTTGCAAAAAGGTCCTGAGAAGGACTGATTTGAATGTGAGGTTAGGAAGAATAAGTTCCATTTGAGCTCAATACGGCATTATCTTTCTTTCAAATCCCTGGAGGCATTGAGAAGCCGGGCAGAACAGAGTTGAAGGCCGGCAGAAAGCACTCTGAAAAATTTTGAGAGCGAGTGAGCGGTACGTCCTCTCCAGTTGCTGGTGGTATTGGAATTAGCCGACTATCCGGCAGTGCTGTATTTAGACCAGAGTCTGAGTCTAAGAGCAAGTAGCGAGAGATCCATCCATTCTATCAGACGGTAGATGCCTGGTTAAAGCATCGAACTGCTCTAGCGAACGTCTTTCTCCTTGCTTGGAGGAAAGACGACTGATGCTGAGCTTTGGACGGAGCTATCTCTAAGCACATGAGTTCTGGAGAAGTGCGTCACTCAGAACTGAGTGGGTTGTAGCGTGGGGAAGCAAGCCCATTGGTTACAAAAATCTTGCTCGAATCCCTTTCTCTTCTCTCAAATTTACAACCAATAGAATCTGCTTCTGCCATGCCTGAAGATGTCTGTGACTCATTTCTGCCCCTCTATTCCTCTTACATTCTAAGTTTCTCATGTTTTAAATCGGAATAAAAATATCAAAAGTATATATTCTTGTCTACTGAATTCATTCAGTTCAAAGAAGATATTATTCTATGCGTAATTGAGTAACTTATCTAAATGCACATATTCCTTTATATCGGACATTCTTTTATAAATCGTACACCTAAATGGACGAGGGTATTCTGAATCTCTTGAAACTTTTTTTGTGTGTTTCATATGTAATATAAGTCACCGCGTATTTCAGGATTTTTCATTTTTTTCCTATATTTTCGAAAATAGTGTTGAATAAATAATGACACAGTCAGCGGATTTTTTGTCTTTGGATGCTGATATCTCCGCTTCAATTTGTCATAAGAATATAGATTTTTTTTCATTCTGCGCAAAATTGAGTCAGCTTTTCAGAAAAATTATGTGTACAATTTTATATTGTTAAATAACGATGAATTTGAACAATTTCATCATTCGTGCAGTTACAATAAATTAATTTACTGCGCAGTGCAGTGCGTGCCGTGCGGAGCGGTCGTTGTGTGAGGCGCGCTGAAACGTTTACTTTGTTGTTCATTCATACTATTCGTTCGCCAACCATTATAGATGATTTTTTTTCTAGGGTATATTCTAACGGTTAGTTGTACCTAAGTTGGTAAGTTGAAAATTAGAATGTTTAGTTCCAAAAGCCAAAAAAGTTAATTGTAAAAAGCAAAATTTGAAATGATTTAGCCTAATTAGAGACAAAATAAGTTTGACAACTGTGGTTACGTTAAATGTTTTATTGGAAAGGCTTTAAATACTATGAGTATTCACAAATGCTTAGAAATAAATTAATATGATTCTTCAAATTTTTAATCAGAAAATAATCAGAATAGTATATTACATGGCGAGTGGCGAATGGCGAAGAATACTGACAAGTGTGGAGTTGCTGTCCCGAGCGAAGCGAGGGGAAGCACCACACGAGTCATATTGGAGTCATATAAAGTCATATAAAGGAGGCATATTGAAAGATATGTACAGATATAAATTTTCAGTTTCCACTGTTAATTGAGCTCGGTCGGAAGTTTTAATTTTATTACTGGAACTAATCAAGCGTTTGACATCAGCGCTATGTGGTTTTGCTGCAGCGATACGTGCGAAAATCGTCGTAATCAGAGGATAACATTCAAGTGAAATCAATTTTTTGATGGTTTCTATTAAAGGTTTGCCTTTCAAACTTGCAAGCATAGGCGTTTGCGAAATTTCTGAATACTCCAAGTCTAATGCATTCCGTAATTGGATAATTGTTGATGTCAAAATTTTCAGCTGCACGAGCTATGGCAACTCTTGCTGAAAAGTTATTACCCGAAAAAGACGATTTTTTCGCGCTACCATATGTGTGTATAAATAGCTTTCCAATGTGATTCGCCAAAGCTAGATTGGCTTGTTGAATAAATTGGCCAATAGGCGTAACTTTCATGACTTCTGTTGCATTTAGTTTGGATTGTTGGTATGCTTTCTGGCACTCTTCGTGCATGATTGAATCTTGGAATATATGTTTATACTCTCTCCCTTTCACGGGTTCCAGAGTCTTTACATATAACGCACATATCACCTCTCCTTTACACAACCTCTCCAGAGTGCGAGGCGGGAATCGAACCCACAACCAGACAGCATGAGATTCAAAACAATATTTACAACGTATCATATGTGTCTTGTTGCTATGGAAAAATAGGAAACATGGATTGAACTTTATATTTTTTTTTTTAAATAGAATCATTCGTTTTTTCAAATATTTCGCTAACAGCGGTTGTACTCTGCGCTGCCTCTGTTTCATCTTCATTTTTACCCTTTGCTGAAAAATTATATAAGCTTTCATATCTAACCGAACCGAATAACTGATATGTTTTCATTAGAAAGTATGATTATTCTTTTTGTTAAGTACGTTACAGCAAAGTAAAAATCAACCAACAAAGATATGTATGGAGCTCCGATCCTACATAACCTAAATTTTTATTATTCTCACCGGAGTACTTACTTCCAGCGTTTTTCTTATCGTTCGTAAAAGATGGAGTTGAATTTTTACTTTTTCGTAGCCACTCCAACAAAGGTGGAGAGCTGTCATATGAAGAATTAGATTTCATATTGCTCATTGTAGAACTTTAAACACTACCAACATACTTTCCAGCGAACGAAAATCGCAGACGAGCCAGATACTATGAAAGCAGCGCCACAGCACAGAGATTTTTGCACGGG
>WSXT02153848.1:0-10209 GCA_011762715.2 Neuroterus valhalla | reverse complement strand
GATTCATCCAATATTGAGATTTCTGAATAAAATTTACAAAAACGTCCCTTTTTCTTATGGGAAATACGTGTTAAACTCCACGGGGCTTGCGGCACCTCTAAATATTTTTTTTTTTTTCAAAACAAAAAATATGCATTTATTTTTTTGTGGATTTGAACAAATTTCCGGGCGTTTTGCATAAAAATTCGAAACAAAATTTTTTGGACCACCCTATTGATACATCCATTGTGTATCTTTGTTTTTATTCTATCATTTTGAATTTATCTCTCGCTCCATCTACACCGTCTGGTTAAGCGATATTTGCATGCGTATATCGATGCGTAAAAATGTTAAATTATACAATGTTTTTATTTGAGAATGTGGCATATTAAATAATTAAGTCTAGGAATCTAATTTACTGAACCTTTTTATTTTCTAGTGAATTATGGATAATGAATCAATTTTCATTCTTGCAAATCCGAAGAAATATTTAGAGATTCACCTGTTTAAAATTATTTAATGAACTGGAATGATTTTTTATTTGACTTAACAAATCAGTTCATTCAAAATTCGTATTCGCCTCTGATACTTTTTTTGGAGGTCCTGAAATGGAAACCAATGTCTTCAAGCAGAACAATTCAAACCAAATTGCAAAATTCAGAACATTTTCGAAATTGTGGATGGATTTTCGTCAAAGGTTGTGGTAGATGATAAAGAGAATTCCATCTATAGCATAACGTTCTCCAATTTGCTCCAAATTAGGAAAGATACATGATTATTAAGATTATCCAAATTTCCAAAACATAGAAAAAGGATTATTCCAACAGATTAAGAAATTTCAATCCATTATTTCAGTGGATAATAAATATTTATGTATAAGTCCAAGAAAAAAAAATGAGAATTTGAATTTGATTCAGCTTGGCGACGTTTTGGACTCAATATAGTGATAACACCTATATGAGTCACTTTAAGTGCAGTAAATTTTTGTAGGTTATCATTAGTGTGATGGAGAGGGCACAACTCCTCAACAATAGTAAATCATCTTATATTTTGTTAGATATATAGTGATACTATCCAGATTTCTTGAGTTTTATTAAAAGTGTAAGCTGACAATAGAAAATCAGAAGTCAAGTGGGTGATTATTGTTGAAAGTAATCACCTTCCAATTTGAGAAGGAAATTAGAGAACTTTTAAAATTTTTCAATGAGTCAGAGAGTAAAATCGACCAGAGATTCTGAGAGTTAACCAGATTGTCCTCTTGTACGTCGTGAACTTCAAACTGTATTAAATATATTTGACCCCAGAGGCAACAAAGACATCAACATTCTAAAAAGGAAAAAATCTGCCCGCTGCGCGGGCACATTTTCATGGCGCGCGGCTTTGCTTCGCTCGCAAGTTTCAGCGCGCCCAAGGCGCGCATCATTCGGATCTCGCGCTTCGCGCTCGATATTGTACTTACCTCGCGCTACGCGCTCGGCTTCATACGTGTTTCATTTAGTTTACAGTGTAATGCAAACAAAGAATTTCAAATATTGCAAAACTCCGGAAAACTTCCACTTCTATGAAGATTATTGAAATTTTTTCTCATTTTTGATAAAATTTTTTTTATATTAAGTTTACTCAAGGCTATACTGGCCTTCAGGAACACATTCTCATTACAATACTCGCCACTAATGTTTACATCTCGCATAGTTTGGCTTGAAAATTGAATTTTTCATTGTTTAAAAAGCGTTGTCACGATCAAAAAAAAAAATATATATATACGCCGTTTTGGGAAAAATTTCATGTAAAACTTGTAAAACTTTTTAAGATGAACAATTTTTCTATAAATGATCTCTCCCTGTCTCTTATTGTTTGGGTTGAAGATGGAATCTTTTATTTTTGTAAGTGTGTTATCACGATGGAAACGAAAACTATTTGTCCTATCGAAAAATAATCAACAATGAATTTGTAGACTTCTTAAGGTAAACAATTTTTGTTTCTTTCATTTTTTTCATATCTCGCATAGTTTTGCTCAAAAATGGAACTTTTCATTTTTGGTAACATTTTTCTCGATTTAAACAAATACCATGCATCTTATGAAAAAATGGTATGTAAAAAATTTATAGGCCTTTTAAAAATAAATAATGTCTGATTCTAACATTTTTCCGCATCGTGCATAGTTTGAGGGGAAACATGCATTTTTGATGAATAAAACCAGAACCATTTGTCAAAAATGGCTGGTTAACGAACTCGTCCTTACTTTCGTGGCCTTAAAAGATTGTGCGAAAGCACAATCCATATGATCATTTTTTCGAAAGTTATCGAGTTCACAGTTCATTTTTCATTATTTCTTGTGCGATCAAAATTGGAATGTTCAATTTTTGGAGAAAATTCGAAAAGTTGTATAAACGATCTTGAACGGCCCCTAAGAAGAAACCTTTTTTTTTTCTTGCGTTATTCGGCTAAAACTTCTCATTTTCGTTTCTATTTTAGAATTTTGAAAATGCCACAACTCTGACCGTTTTGTTTTTATCAAAAAAAAATCATTAGTATAAATTGTTTCACTTTTTACCTGCTACAAAAAACCGTACCTACAATTTTTGATTCTTGGAAACAAAAATCCAAAAAAAATTTCAGAATGCTCTCCCTCTTTGATTTTTCATCCAAAATAGCTAGCAAACATACGCGTCCTTTTTTTCCGGTTTTGAAAAAATGTGCCAAAGCACGATCGAATATGATCATTCTTTCGAAAGTTATCGAGTTCACAGTTCATTTTTCATTATTTTTTATGCGATCAAAATTGAAATGTTCAATTTTTTGAGAAAATTCGAAAACTTGTATTCGCGATCTTGTAGGGCTCTCGAAAAGAAACATTTTTTCTTTCTGACTTTCTTCTCAATCTTACGTTATTTGGCTGAAAATTATCATTTTCTTATATATTTTTTAATTTTGAAAATGCTACAACTCTGACAATTTTGTTTTTATCAAAAAAAATCATGAGGATAAATTGTTTCACTTTTTACCTGCTACAAGAAACCCGACCTACAATTTTTCAGTCTTGGAAAAAAAAGTTTAAAAAAACGCTCAAAATGTTTCCTCTCTCTCACTTTGCATCCAAAATAGCTGGTTAACGAACTCGACCTGTCTTTTTGGTGCCTCGAAATGTGTACCAAAGGGCAATCCAATCCGGTAATTCTTTCGAAAGTTATCGAGTACACAGATTACACACTACAGACTACAGACAGACTGAAATCTTTGTAAAAACCATTTTTTCTGACTCAGGAGGTCTCAAAACGTAGAGATTTCATCAAATCCGCGAAAGTCAATTTTCACATTAAACCAATACCTTCTCATTCAGAATGAGAATGTAAAAAAAACTGTTTAATTTCTATATTTGAAAAGATAGTTCATAGATTCAATAAAAGGTCACTCTTAAAAATTCTGGACAAAGAATTTTGTTCAACACCTACGTGAAAAACTCGACTTTTTCGGTCTGAAAGCAGTGATCAAAATAAGCGATTTTTCAATCTTCGACGAGAAGCATTAAATAATGACAGGTTCGAGGGGTTAACCACTTCGATTTCTTGTGTACATTAGATTACAAGATTACAGGATTACATGAGATTACTCAAGATAACATGAGATTACACAGGATTACACAAGATTACACGAGATTACATGGGATTACATGATATTACATAAGATTACACGGGACTACATAAGATCACACGGGACTACATAAGATTACATGGGATTACATAAGATTACATAGTATTGGAATTTATGAACACACCCGGAAAAGAAACTAATGAAATTTCTAGTAGTTGATTGAATCAATAATTGTGTTTAAATTACATTTTTTGTTATGTATAGCAAAATTTAATAATAATAATTTATTCCCTCGGTTCAAGATTTCCGATGGTCAGTTACAATCTATAGTGAAAGAAACCAATTAAAATTTGATGATACTCATAAATATTTATTTCATCATATTTCGTTCGTGCTAATTCGAAATCTCTGAGTATTTAAGGGGGCCTTCTCCTGTAAAATATTCAAAAAAAAATTTTTCCATGGATCGATAGGGTCACGTTGTGAGAATATACTTTCAAAGTTTCATTGATCAACTCCGAGTATTATGGAAGATATTGTTCCTCAAACCGGCGCGCTCTGGCGCAGTTTTCTCGAATCCATGTTTTGAAAATCGCGGTACGCGATTGCGCGACCCTACATAAGTCTGCCATTTTGAATTTATTGTTAATGAAAAACACTTTTTTTTGTAGTTTAAGCATGTATCTAAATATATGAAAGATGATTCATGTGTATTTTTATTTTATGAGTGAAACAAAACTGCCAAAAATGACCATTTTTTGACACGGTACAGGAGAAGGCCCCCCTCAGCGCCGTAGCGAGGGTCACAGGCGCCCTTGTGCAGGATTCCCTAAGGGGCCCTTGAAAATGAATTTCTAAAAAAGAAAAAAAAGGTTTCTCAGGGGCTCTTTTCAGGAAAAAGTGAAACCAATTTTATACAATATTATAAAAATGTCATCGAAGATCTTTTCTAGCTCATGATTTGGAATGATGTCTAGAAAAAAGAAAAAAAAAATTTCCGGGGACCTCTCAGAGCTGGGGGCCCTGGTGCATCGCACCGCCTGCACATGCCTAGTTACGGCGCTGGCCCCCTTAAGGAACCATACAACACCTACTACACTACAATTGGTCGTTGAATATAGAGAGGAGTTTTGAAAAAAAGGAAGCTAAATTTCTATTAAAATACTACATCTATAATCTTGATAATTTTTTAACCATCTTCTCCTTTTGTATTGTTAATATAATAATCTTTTTATTACTCCCTGATTGAGGGATTCAGTCAAACAAAGATTCAAGTTTTATTGCTTACATTTATTCTTGTACTTATCGAATTTAAAAAATTAAGTATATGCATATTGCCAAATACATTTAGAAACTCGTAGATTAATGGGGATTCGAATCGTTGATAAGAATTTATCTATTATTGTACCGGAAGATTACAAGGGATTACACAAGATTACATGCGGATTATACAGGATTACATAGGGATTACACCATATTGAACGATATTACATGGGATTACATGGGATTTCATGAGATTACATGAGACTACGTGGGATTACATGGGATTACATGGAAGAGTGTACACCAGATTACAACAGTGGTTGCCCCCTCGGACAGGTTTTACCCACTTGTGGGTAAAACCTGTTATTATTCAACGCTTCTCGTCAACAATGAAAAACCGCTTATTTTATAACTATTTTTATACCAAAAAAGTCTCATTTCACGTAGTCGATGCACAAAATAGTATGTACGACTCGTGGAGAATGGTCGATTATGAACTCACATTCTCCTCGCTTCGCTCGCGCGTCAAATGAATGCTCGTTCATAATCGACCATTTTCCCCACTCGCAGTACAATACACTATTCTAGCTTCGACTTTGAAAATTCAAAAACTGGAGGAAAATAATCAGGAATGGATCAGAAATTTTTTTCGAATCTTTGAGTGGGTATATTTTGCTATGGAATGGATTTTTCCGCATGTTAAAGTTAGATCAGCTGAATAAAGAAACATGTGGATCGCGTGCAGTATCACGATTCCGCTGGTTGCTGGTTTTGTTTTGTTTCCTATTTCTTTTGAACGACCTAAGAATTGGTTTGGACTTGGAAGTCGGTACCTGTAGCTCGCCTTTGGTAGTATACACTCGCCTTCGAGTTCTCTTATCTGCCGGCTCGAATCTCCCTGGTCACAGGATGTCCAGCACGATCGCATTTACACTATACGGTGTGTTATGTAGTATATATATATATATATATATATATATATATTTATTTATTGAACGCGTGTATATCTTATGCAGTGTACCTGCATGGCCTTCTCTCTTAAAACCTCAAAGAACAAAGAGGGAAAAGGAAAATAGCACTGAAACAAACGCTGCCAAGTCATAGAAAATGTCTAATGACAAGATTCCTTTTTAACAATAAAGAAGAAGCATGATCAAACATTGCTGTATATTTATTCACTTTTGAAGAACTTCGTACAAAAGAAGGCTCCATTCAGCTTCTACATTTGCAGCTATTTAATTCCTAGATCGTAGTTTTGAATCAATTTTTATAATCAAAATGAGCTAGGCAGGACCTACCACAGATAGTTCAACATTAACGACTTTCGCTAAATGTGTTAAAATAAGTCAAATCCCTGATGATAACTTCACCGAAATTATTCTTACGGATTACCAATGTGCCTTAATCCATGTTTTCTCGAATTGGCATTTGACTCAATCTTTTCCCTAACTACCATTCATTTTAATATTCATATTCACAACAATTGCCATTCGTCGTGATCCTCAATTTACCAACTTGGCATATCATTAGCAGTCATTAAAGAACAGTGGTAGAACAATATTTTCATTGTACCTAAAGCAAATTTGTCAGAGAATAAAGGCTGTAAAATTCCAATTCAGCCAATTAAATCACTTTATTTGGATTTCGTAGCATCGTTTAGGGTACAAAATTTTTTCCATGTAATACGAGTAGGTTTTCCTTGCGTCCTCGTGCGTGTTTTGGTATATCGTAGTAGGCTTTCATCGGCGTTGCCAGTGGTGGGGTTACTTCACCTGCCTAGGCTGGGGAGGAGCACATTCGTGGCGAATGCGCATGGGCACTCATCACTTCACCACGTGCGCACTCTCTTCACCACTGTTCTTCTAAATATTTGTCGTGTAAACTAACCTCAAAGCTGAGACATAAGTCAAAAAGAAAGCTGAAAAAACATACTCTAACTACATGAAGTATCGCGTGTCATGGCAGCGTAGTCTTTTTACGGTGGAAATTTTTACGGGAATTATGACGAATAGCGAATCAACAAGATAAAAAGTATTCGGAGAAATTAGAATTCTAGTAAATGGTCATCGGTAAACATAGAACTCACCATCAAAATTATGACAAATGATACTGCGGAAAAAGAAAAAAATCAAGGCGACTGGTGTTTCACAAAAATTAGAACCATGACAAAAATGTGACAATCCGGAAGAATAAAAACTTTAGATAAAGAAGAATAGAGCTTTATGGTAATTGAGGATAATAAAAATAGCGATAGTCGGGTAAAATAAAGATTAGGGAAAGTAGATTGTTCAGAATATTAATGCACTTCAAATCGAACTAATTTCGATGACTTATTATGATAGATGATAAAAATTATTGTTCAGATAGATAGCAACGCTGCCTTTGTTTCATAGAAGGCGGCCGTACTTCTAGTGCGTGGGTGCTTTTGTTTCCCTTAATAGGTGAAAAGTGGAATCCTACCTTCTATAAACTATACCATACGCTTCAGGTCCGCAAATTATATTATATGATATAGCGTGTAAACATAAGACGTTTGGGCATTCACATGAAAAATTTTTGGTTAGGAGATATTCGGTTTTTTCTAAGGAGCGGTCAAAATGATTATCTCCAGATTTGAGAAGGGGGTTATTAGTATTTTATACTCATGTCCTGATCACAATAGGAAATGGGTATATTTTACATTGAAAGGAAAAGTGTAACACGTGCGTTTTATATGGCATTCACCAACTCTAGATCCGTTCATTCGAAAGGAGGTTTTTCGAAATTTCAACTTCAATAAGGCCTGAATGACTCGTTTTTAATCCAAAGGCTGTGTCTTTGGCTCGAATTTCAAAGAATATATCCGGCTATATGACCCTCAACGTAAATTCATACCGATCATGATGAGGGCCGTTTTCATGCGGACGCCCTTTCTGGGTCTCCTTTATCTAAATCCATCGTAACTCATAGGACTGACCGAGTTAATGTTCAGCTCACAATCGATAAGTCTATGAAACTGACAAGCTGACAAAGGTATGATATGCCTCAGGAGACAATAGAGCATCGTTGGCTTGCAAATCTATTAGATGCAGCTCTTTTCGAGGAAGAATAGAAAGCCGTTTTGTAGGACAACGTGGGATAAGGAGAGGAAAGAACAGAGCGAAGGAGGTGATCTCGACGCTATGTTGCAACACCACCCTGATTCACAATCTACATTGTTCTCGATAGTTCAAGAGTGAATTATTGAAATAATGCTCTGCTGAATCGTACTGAATGGTGAATACAAATTGATAAGCCCGCTATAAGCTAACTATTTGTAACATAAGAAATATATTATGAACAGTTGGACACTGTTAACAATTTTCTGAAATCTGTTAATCATTCTACAAAAAAAATTCCAAAAATATCCACGAAGTGTCTTATGATTGGTTGAGGACCAAAGTGGATGGATCTATGATGTCGATTGCCTTGAATTCAGAAACCAAAATATGATTGAAATTGGATTTTTTCTTGCCATTAGGTCTTGAGCTTTTCGGCTTTTGAAGTAAACAATGCTTATTTGTCAACTGTTAATTCATTTCACTATATTCTAATAGCCTCATCAGAACTGTAAAGATTCCGAAGGTTGATGCAACTTGCGCATCGAAAAATAACTACATTCACATCATAATTATCATACAGTCCGCACTCACCACATTAACAATCCTAATAAAGAATATTTGTTAAACAAAGATTTTTCTTGTCAAGATATAGAAATTATAAGTAGAGATATTGTTTTCTAAAGAAAATTGAAGTTCCATTTCAAAGATTCCTCCTAGCTATTTTTTGTAGAGGTTATGTTTGGTTTTTAAGGTTTCGGAATTCCTATCCTTCTCTCTGTTGGTTTGTTTCGAGCGGTATGACACGCATTGAGACTTGAAATCCAGTTTTGTCTTTTCCTAATATTGAGAAAAGTTTATTTATTCTTTTTCGTTTAAAATCCATGTCGTTTTTGTTAAAAATTATAAATTATTGTGTTGGAAACAATATTGGAGTTAGATCACATGATAGTGCGGCCTTGCTTCAAGCCTGCAGGTTAGAAACTAGAGAGGAGAAGAATGGTAAGATTACCCAAAGTGACAAAATGACTCTATTATGTCGAAATACATGTTACTGAGATTTTTCCGTATCAAATCTAGAATGTACATTGTTTTCATTTTTTCAATTTTTTCTCTTTGGTAGACAGAGCTATAAAACTTTCAGAACCTTGTTTCCATGACAAGAATATTTGACTTTTCTATGAAATCTTAACAACAAAAAAAACTAACTATCATAATAACAATATCCTTGAACTGATCAATATTGAAAAAAATGAAAACAATGTAAATTTTAGATCTGATACAGAAAATCTCAGTAACATATATTTCGACGTAATAGAGTCATTTTGTCACTTTCGGTAATTTTACCATTCTTCTCTCCTCTAGTTCCTAACCTGCAGGCTTGGAGCAAGGCCACACTATCATGTGATCTGACTCCAATATTGTTTTTAACACAATAATTTATAATTTTTAACAAGAACAACATGGATTTTAATCGAAAAACAATAAAAAAACTTTTCTCAATATTAAGAAAAGAAAAAACTGGATTACAAATCTCAATGCGTGTCATACTGCTCCAAACAAACCAACAGAGAGAAGGATAGGAGCCTTATAAACAATTTTTTATTTGCTAAAAACTGTAAGTAGGTTTTTGAAATTCCATAATTTATATTTTTCTCTTATTTTATACTTTTCTTAACATTATATACTCTCTTATATCTAGAATTCCGAGGCCTTAAGAACCAAACATAACCTCTACAAAAAAAGCTAGGAGAAATCTTTGGAATGGAACTTCAATTTTCTTTAGAAAACAATATCTCTACTTATAATTTCTATATCTTGACGAGAAAAATCTTTGTTCAACAAAAATTCATTATGAAGAATGTTAATGTGGTAAGTGCGGACTGTATGATATCTATGATGTAAATGTACTTATTTTTCGATGCGCAAGTTGTATTCACCTTCGTAATGTTTACAGTTCTGATGAGGCTATAATAACATAGTGAAATACATTAACAATTGGTAAATAAGCATTGTTCATTTCAAAGACCGAAAAGCTCAAGACCTAAGGCCACACAAAATCCAACTTTAATTATATTCAAGGCTATAATCTACAAAGTTCTACCAAAATATAATGTACATAAGGGTCTACTAAGGTTCGTCGAAGAGTCGAGCATTATGAAACCATTTAGGGAGATTCAGAGGCTTATCATCAGAAATGGCAAGAACATTAAATTTAAACAATGAGTTCGTGAAAAACAGAAGCAATGATTATTTCTGATATTTACAAATTTAGAGAATCATGACTTAACTGAGTTTG
>WSXT02153837.1:0-10210 GCA_011762715.2 Neuroterus valhalla | reverse complement strand
AAGTTCATTCTCTTAGAATGAAACTGAAAGTTCAGTCGTTGCTTGGAATGAAAGTTCATTCCAAGGAATTTAGAGTGCAGGGCTGACCTGAATATGTGAACTACAACGTTCGGGAAATGTCGGCGTAATATTTAGTTTCGCACGCGATCGAAACCTGGAACACTTCCCTCGTTTTGATAAGTCATCGTGGAAGCATCAAATCTATGAAATGGATTCAATTTTTAACCAAAATATTTCAACCGTCAGGGAAAAATTTCTAACAGAACAGTGGAATTTGAAACCGGTTAGGATAATATTCCTATAGAATTGGTGGATTTTAAGTAAAATATTTCAATTTCTAAACGAAAAGATGAATTACAATTGATATTAGTTGGATTTCCCACCAAAGAGATTGATTTCCAACACTGAAATTCCAATCAAGTTGTTGAGTTCTCAACCTCAAAAAAAAAACTGAATTTTTCAAATTCTCATAATTTTTTAATGGGAGGTATTAGATTCATGTGAATTTGAATCTATCTAGTTTTCGTCAATTCTCGAAGTTTTTTGACCCCTCCAGAGATAAAAATTTTTTTTTACGAGCATGTCATATATGTTTTACGAACATATGATGCATATTATACGAGCATGATTTTTCTAACCAAACTGTTGAACTCCCAATTCAAAAAGACGAATTCAAATTTTTTAAAAAAGAATAGTCCTTAAAAATAAATATAGTAATTTATATTCAAACCAAAAAAATGTACCATACCTAATTAAAAAAAAAGTCTAATCCTAACAGAAAAGATGAATTGTTTAAGAAAAAATATGTCCCTGAAGAGGAAGCGCTAAATGATTGTAATTTTGGATAAGAAACAGCTGAATCAATTTCAATCCGATAGATTCAATAAATTCCAATCCAAAAGGGATAAATATATACAATCTAGAAAGATTTTTTATCGAGAGAGAAAACAAAATTCAACAAAGTTATCAAATTGAGTTGTTTGTTTGGATGAAAATTTACGAACGAATAATTCTATATTCAGAATTTTTTTATTGAAATGGTCAAATCATCATCATCAATCATGTTCAACAAGAAGAATTGACAGTCGCCAAAAAATAAGAAAAAATGTTTACCTTTTCGGGGTTATGTCGGAACCTGACGTGATATGGTGAATGGAGAATTAACTTTCTTGGTTTAAAAATCATCCTTCCTTTCAAAAATCCAACTATTTTGTTGAATTTTTTACTGTTCTGCTGAAAATCTATTTTCTATTCTGATGAAAATTCATTCAGTCGGTTGAAGGTTCTTGTATTTTGTTAGAAATTGTCTTTTTGGTATGAATTTGATCTTCTTGGGAGAAAACTAATCCCTTATTGTCAAAAGGAAACAGTTCGTAAAAATTAGTCTGATTCGTTTGGGAATTAAAGTTTTTTTCTTTAAGAATATAATTCCTTTTCTGAAATATAAAATACCATAATTTATGTTCGAAATCCAACTCCTTTGTTGATTATTTCAAGATGTATTTAAATTCAGCCATTTTCTCGAAAATTGGATTTTTTCATCATGGGTGTTTATCAACCGAAATTTTAGAAAAAGTTGGAACTCAAAGGGGATAAGAGGAAACTGAGACTATGGAATTTTCAATTGGAATAAGTTAATTTTTCAGTTGGAAGAATCACTTGTAACAGAAAGAAAACTATTTTTCAACGAAAAAAACTATCTTCCAACAAATAAAAAAAAATAAATGGTCAAACAAATTATTACACTTATACGCAAAATGATGAAGAATCAAATGAAATTGTAAATGTTTATTTGAAGTAGTTGAATTTTAAACTAGAAAGACGAATTTTTAACTGAAATGATGAAAATTTAACAGAATGATGAAAATCTGATCCATAAAAATAAACATTTTCAAACAAAATAGGAAACTATTCATGAATGTTTGAATTCCACTGTCCTCTAACGGAATTTCAAATTCGGTTTGGCTGAAATTTGAACCATCATATTTTCGTTGAAAATTTTGTTTAAAAAAATAATTAATAAATAAAATAAAATTTAGTTTATTTTTTACTGTGTTCAAAGTTGAACTACTTTGTGAAAACTCAATTTTCTCTGCTCAAGAATCATTATTCCAATGGGAAATTCTTCTTTTTGTTTGTAAATAAACTGTTTGGTTGAAAGGTTCTTTCTTTGGGTAAACATTCAACAATTTTGATGGGAATCTCAACTGTTTGGTTGGGAATCGAACAATTCCTTCAATTTAACTGTTTGTCAGACCCTCTTTTTTGTTTAACAAATATCTTACAAACATTTTTTTCTGTGGAAAATTCAGCATTTTACTTGAAAATTGATATTTTCTGGTACAAAATTCAACTACATGGTCAAGAACTGAACTTATTTGTTCAAACCTAATTTACTTTCAAGATCCGCCTCTCCCTGTTGACTACTGATTGGTAAAAAATTCTTATTCTTCGTTAAAAATTCGTCTTTCTGTAGGAAATTAATCTTCTTTATGGAATATCAACTCTCTTGTTTTCGGAAATTCAACCGTCTGGTTAACCATATGTATATGGGAGTGGGTCTATTCTTTTTAAACTGAATCTTTTCCAAGATTCATCTTTCCCGTTGAAAATTAATATATTTCTTATAAAATGCGTCTTTTGGCTGAAAGTGTAATCCGGTTTGACGAAAAATCATCTCTTCTGTTAAGGATTTATTTATCTTGCCCAAAATTCTTTTAACACAAAAAACGAAACGTTTGCAAAGCGCGCGGTTGACAATCCTAGTTTATTAATTAATAAAGAAGTTTAACGCATTTCCATCAATCATTAGGAATGAGATATATTGGAAAATGTCGAGAGTTCAATTGTGCAGAACCGTTCGGTTTTGCGCAATCGGAATAAGAGAGACTTCAATGCCGAAGGTGAATCGCATAGGTACTCTACTCTGAACCAAATATCGAACCAGGAAAACGGCAAGTAACCCAGACTTTAAATTTATCGCATTTCATTATTTTTTCAGTGTTCTTCTAAAATAGAATCCTGACCCTCTTAAGGAATTAAGACAACATCTTACAGGAAAGTTTTATCCAAGATCCAGATTTTTAGACCTTTCGCGGCGAATTTATTCTAATTATTCGTGGAGTTCACCAGATAAGATTTCGAGGGGGCTTTTCAGAGAAAGAAAATCGTATTGTGTGTCCGTATTTCAGGTCTCGGACAAAAATATGATGCAAGTCTGTATAGTTGCTCGACCAGTGGAACTTATTAGACTCGTGCTTCTGAGTTTCCAGGACTACTAGCTACCCGGGCTTATTTAAGTCCGCTTCCTATGTGCGCATACTAAATATGATAATATTGCAACGGCAAAAAACGTCAGTGGTATTTAGACCTCCTAATTAGAAAATCGTGACTCGTTTGCAAACGTTCCATTTCCCCTATTTAACTCCTTCGTCTTCCTTCATTTTTTCCTGGATAATCTTATTCAAGGGTTGCTGCAGAAGCTTTGAAACCTGGAAAAGCCTGATATTCTCATAAACAAACTTGAAAACCTGGAGACATCCTAGGACCCGTGTGGAAATTGCCATAATAGCCCCTATTAATATCACTTTTAGGATCACGTTTGGACCAAAATGAGTTACATGATCAAAGGCGAAAGGAGAAAAAGTCATAGGCTAGGCGAATTTTGAAAGAGGCAGATTTAAATTACGCGCGGATAACCACTGTCACGTGATTCAGTTTCCATTGGTCATCCCTCTTGAATTGCGCTCCATCTTCGTCCAATGTGTGAAATCCTACTATATCATGTGACTGCTGTCCAAAAGAAAAACCTAGTAAGTGACTTTTGCCATAGAGGTTATTTTCTCACGGAGATATGCCTAAAAATAGTCACTATGGAAAAAGTCACTTACTAGGTTCTTTCATAGGACAGCAGATGTTCGCAAACATCTAACCTAATCTGGCATCATGGCGACTGAACGTCTCCTAGCGTAACATGCTTGCACTGATTCTCAATGATATAAAAAACGTTTTCTTGTACTTCGACAGTGCACTGGTGCTTGAAATATTTCATTTTGTAAAATCATCTCTGACACGGAAGGAACCAACGACTTCCAGTTTGTCGAATTATCAAAAGAAGACCTAAAGTTTTCTGTTTTGACTGTCTACCCCAAAAATGGATTATATTCAGCCGTAGAAGAGGAAAACCTAATCTGTTGAAGTATAAAAATGAAATTAAAAATCCCCCAATAATAATTGAAAATATTATTATTGAAGAAATTCTAGATTTATTAAAAATATTAGGATTTAATGAAATCAAAATTGAATAAATTAATATAATTTCACCTAGAATTAAAGGACGCATATTTCGTAATCTTAAAGATATTAATGAAATTCTTAAACATATCATTAAAATAAATATAAATGAATTGATTCTAAAAAATTTTATAATTATTAATATTTCAATTTCCAAAATATTATTCTAAACACGAAATAGTTTATATAAGGACATTGATTTTGGAGATTGAGAAAATAAAAATTAACTTTATTTTTTTTAAGTTATAAAATTTTTAATTTAATTCTAATTTACAAAATTAATTTTTTTATATAAACTATATAACTTTTGTTGAATACACTAATTACTATTATATTTATTTATATAATTTCTTGTTTATTATCTAGTTTATTGCTTTCTCATTTATTATTAAAGTTAATTGATTTAATTTTATGATAATTATTAATATAAAAATAATATTTAGATTATGTATCTTTCTTTTGATAATTTTAATTTATTAATGTTATATTTTCAAAACATATTCTTTATATTGGGAGTTATCAGGGATCTTTGTATGGGGCCTCATCAGACTTCCTCTGATGGTTACCAACAATTTTGCGTAATCAAACTGGCATGGTCAGGGTGGCAACTTGACCCGAAAAAACTGGAAAATGACTGGGAATTCAATTGAAAACCCGGGAATTCACGTGACTTAACGTAGAATATTGAAAGTTCTACCAGAAAAATACGAGATATGACAACTTTCTTTTTATGAATCAAAAAGTGATCTTATCAATTGATTTCGAGAATGTAAAGTTCCTTCAATATGATTCTCAAAATTTTTAAATATATCTATACTTCATGAAAGGAAGAATTTATATTTTCTTCAGTATTAGAATAACGTTTTGCAAATTTGTTGCTCTATGACATTTTTATACCTGACTCAAATTTGATAATCGAATTGATGATAGCCCAAACATACAGGAAAAATTATTATTTAAATTTTTTCAAAAGAATGTATTTATCACGTTGTATGTGCTTCTCCTCATTTATCTGACTCGGGACAGGGAGTTTCAAAAAATAATTATAGTTTTTATTTGGGGGCAGGGAGTTCCAGTGAAGAAGTATAATTTTACTTGGAACAGGGATTTTTTTACATTAAACGGGAGCTTTTTAAACTATTTAAATTAATTATAATTTGGAATTAGAAGAGAGGAATTTTTTAAAATTATTCCTTCAATTCAAAATTCGACTAAATTTTAGAGTCTCCTCTTCTTGATTTTCAATAAAAAAAAGTACTTCAAGCAATCTTTAAAGTAGAAGGAGTATTCCAAAGAAGAAATACTTATGGAATATGATAGAGAACTTATTTACATTGTTCATTGCAAATTCATCCTTTTTAGTTAAAAAATAAACAACTTGTTATTAATTTAAACTTGTTTGTTGAAAATCAAATTTTTTCGTTAAAGTTGCATTATTTTGATACAAAATTTACCTCTGGTTGAAATTGTAACCACTTTGTTCAAAATCGATGCATGTTTTTTCGCTGAGAATTCAAGTATTTAGTTTAACATTGATTTTTTAATTTTAAATTAAACGATTTCTTTCAGAATTTATGTATATCGTGCCACAAATTCGTCTTCATGGTTTAAAATTCAACCATTCCAGTTGAACATTTACGATTTTATTTGATTTTTCATGATTTTGTGTAAAAATAGAATAATTTGTTTGGAAGTTAGTTTTTTTATAAATAATTTTTTTTAACTGAAAATTCAACCTGCCATAGTGAAAAACTATGCCCATTTGTAGCGTGAGTTTTAGAGAATACATACGTTCTTGAAAACGCAAAATTTTCGACTATTGAAAATTCATAACTTGTGAAATATGCATTTCACAAAAAAGTTACTAGAGACCTTTACTTCTTAAATTGAGCCATATTTTCTAAAAAAAAAATTATCCTGATAGAAAAAAAAAACACTTTTCATAATTTGTTCAAGCAAATGCAATTTTAACAATGCTATACGCATTTTCCGAAAAATTAAGTTTGGATTCGGATTCAGGGGCTCAAAATACAAAAGAATGAAGGGTTTTCAGCTTTGGCGGCCTTAGTGCATAAGGGAAGGTACCCAGCCCCCGGACTACTAGAAAAAGGAATGAAAAAGAATTAATTGTCAACAAACCAGTTGCATTACAATAAAATCAGCGTGTTTTAGCTACAAAGAAGGAAAATTGGGTCCAAAATTCATATTGTTTGGTTGAAGATTCATCTCTTTGGTAAAAATTTTTTTTTATTTCTGAATGAGAACTAAGTTTTCTAATCGAAAATTCAACTCACCTCTTTTTTGTTAAAAATTGATATTTTTTGTCAAATCTTCAAGTATCTGGTAAAAGGATGATTCTTTTGACTGAAAATTGAACTGTTCTGATGAATATTCATGTATTGTGTTGATAACTCGTCATTTTGTTATAGAAAGTGAATCTTCTTGGATAAAACACTTTTATTCTGTGAATACTCAAATTCTCCGTATTTGAGTGACGGTTTAGCAATCAATACAATGACCTACCATTGATCCTATTATTTGGTTCAAGAAACACGTTCGAAATTCAAAAAGTTAAAATAAGGAAACTTTCCTTCGCTTGATGAACGACCACCCTTAAGGCCATGTAATACTTACCCGATTCCTACCTTATCGACATTTATTCCTGGAAGCTGGAATAACTCACGTCTGCACCGTATTAGATATCGAGTTGAAATTTTGGGAAAATCCTTAGAAAACAATACACTGAGTTTGTGTAACATATTTGGTTGAATTTCCGAAAAAAGATTTTTCGAAAATATTTTCTCAAAATTTTGAATCGAATTTAGCATAGAAACATAGTTCATCGTTTTCTAAGGTTTTCCCTAAAATTGGAACTCTATATCCCATTTGGTCTGGACGTGAGTTGTTTTCCAAAAATTTTTTACTTGGGTCACGTGATTCATATTTAACATGGCCTTCAGACTGGTTTCAAAATACGTCTCTCGAATCTCCAAAAACTCATCTGCAGCATAAAGAAATCGTAAATGAGGAAACTTTTCTGTGCACAAAAAACAACTAAAATTAAAAACAAACGAAAATCGTTGAGAGTGACACAATAGGTTGTGCCGATTCTAAATGATCTCAAAAAACGTTTCTGGGTTCCTCGAAAAACTTATTCGACATTCCAAAAATTTGAGATCAGAAAATTTTCCTGCTCTTAAAAACGACCACATTTAAGGCAATGTTATACATGGGTCAGAAGTTGTATACAAACGTAGTAAATTATTTACTGAGGCCATTCCCAAAATTTCAACTCGAAACCTCTCTTGGTACGGACGTGAGTTGCTGAAAATGACAAAATAGTTTGTGATTTTTTCGTATGGTCTCAAAATACGTATTTGGTTCTTCCAAGAAACATATCCAAAAATCAGAAAAATTTCAAGAACCGAAACTTCCTTGTGCTTAAAAAATAACAATCCTGAACGACAAAAAGATCCTCGAAAATCTTAAAGGTTTTGCCAAATTTGAATGGTTCCAAAACACGTCTTTTGACTCCACGAAGGAACACATACAAACAATGTTTAAATATTGTCAATAAGGAAAATTCCCTGTGCTCGGAAATCAATAACCCCCAACGACCAAAAATTTGTTAAAAATACCCTAATAGGAGCTGCCAATCTTAAAGGATCTCAAAATAGAATCATCAAATTTTACATCCCTAAAATCTTGGTTTCCGCCAGAAATGCCCGTGTAGAAATCTTGATGTGGTATTTTCGGGGCCCTAATTAGATTTCCTTATTATTGTTAAGGTCTGCATCAGGCGTATTGTTATGAGCCATGCCAGTCTCTTCACGCAAAATTTTTGGGGGCCTCCACAGTATAAGCGGTAAGGCCCCCAACAGAAATCCCCTTCGATTCCCAATTAACGTCAGCTTTTTTTACAAATGAATGCCTTTCTTGTTGTTTTTTTTCGTTCACAAAAGAATTCCAGTATAGCACGATAAATTTTCGAATGTAGGAGATAATAGCTCAATTCGTTTTGAGGAGGAGGCTTAAATTAAGTTCAAGGTATTTCATTGCTACGAGTGAAGTAAATGTAATCCATTTTCACAGTACATGCGTCAAACTATTGGTCCTCTCTCAGCAAATACGACTAACTGCAGGTTGTAGATTTCTTCCGAATCAGAGATGATCATACAAAATGAATTATTTCAAGCGCTGACACTGTTAAAATGGAAGAACACCTTCTTTATATTCAATTCTCATTGCAAGCGTGTTATGCGTGGAGACGTATAGCCGCCATAATGCTAGATTAGGTCGGATACTTACGATAAAGAAGCAGCGCAATTATTGTCCGAAGATAATGCGCAAATGAAGGGGGACAACCAATGTAAACTCAATCACGTGATCAGTGGCCATTTGCGCGTAATTCGAATCTGTCTCTTTCGAAATTTAACTGGCCTATGACTTGTCCTTCTTACATTGAATTCTTTCTACAAATATTGTTGGAAATAAATTTTTCATTAGTAAATTCAGCAAGTTTCTGCAGAGCTCGACTGAGCCTAAAAACGAAGGATGATTAAAACTTGTAGCCCAATCTTCGAATGCAAAGTTCTTGATGTTCTCGGTAAAGAAAGGGATCAAATTAAAGACATTCCGCCTAGAACAAACAACTTGAAGGTAGTTGGTGCAAAGCAACCAGCGAATACCTAATTTCTTACAAATCCTGAAGATCCCGGTGCATCTCGATGATCGAGAGGGTGAAAAGGGAGGATAAGGAGGCGGAAGTAGGGTTGGTCGGAGGTCATGGAGATAGTGAGGGGTTGGTGGGAAACCCCGTTTCACTCTGAGTGATAAAATAGACGTAGTCCTCTTCGCGGGGCGGCGCGGCTGGACCGGCGCGATGGACTCAGTGGGTGGTTCCCATTCAAATCCAGGGATCCCCGTTCGCATGCCCAACTCCAACCAACCCCTCTCTCCAAAGTCACTTGCTCCAGATATCTACACTCTTCCTTCTCCACCCTTCCCCAAAAAACACCTCTCGAACCTCAGAAGTGCCTCTATTCTGCTCCACACAGTCTCATCTTATGAGAAATTTCATCTACGGATTGGTTCTGGTTGGATGATCGAAAACACCACTTTTACTATTGGCGAGAAATCTCATGGTTTTGAAACTTTAGGACTCAGCCAGAAAAAAATGTTAGTGTAATGAGTAATGACTCTTTTAGAAGCCTTAGGTGTTCTGCTTGAACGAGCTGGAACCAATTGATTTTTTTTGTGCCTTGCAGACTAGGAAACGTCGAAAAATCCAAGGTTTTCAGGCGCAATCTGAAAGAGTCAAGTTCAGAGCACTATTTCCTATTGAAGATGATACGGGATGCAACTGTGTCCCCTATTTTCCCTTTTTCTCAAGATCGTCCTAACGTAACCTTATGAAGAATTTCGAAATAACGTACATTACAATATAAGTTATTGAGCAGAAAACCGGCATTTTTCATTTCACGATATCAGATTATTCTCCAATCTCTTTTCAAGAGTTATTGTCTATTCATATTCAATACTCAATCTGCAAAGGCTTGAGTCAGTGCGCCCGATAGGAAGTGGAACAAAGGCGTAGAAATCACGGTATTACGACTCTCATGTATTCTTTTGACCAGATATTTGCTGCGCCAACAGAGCCATATTCAGTTGAACTCGATGAACTGAGAGCTCAGTGACGTCATGTGACGTTTAAATCCCTAACCTCAAAGTTTGTGTACATTGCTTGAAGTTTGTTGACCAGACGTTGCTTTTGCCCATGGAGAATAGACATAAGGAGACCAATCTGTAATGCATGGACTTCACCAAAAACGGTCGCTTTCCTGTTGCCACTAACACGTACATATACGCGGGCAGTACATGAACATCCCGAGCGTGGCGTGCCAACCGCATTTGTAAA
>WSXT02153815.1:0-10210 GCA_011762715.2 Neuroterus valhalla | reverse complement strand
TCCCAAGTCTCGTGGGGGCGGAAAGTCACCGCTGTGACTAGTCATAAAAAATAATGTAGGTCGTACACATTCCCCTTTTCCCAAGCCTGATAGGGACGGAAAATCACCGCTGTGACTGGTCATAGAAATAATTAGGGTCACATATCTTCCCCTTTTCCCCAGTCTCGTGAGGTCGGAAAGTCGCCGCTGTGACTAGTCATAAAAAAATGTAGGTCGTACACATTCCCCTTTTCCCAAGTCCGGTAGGGGTGGAAAGTCACCGCTGTGACTGGTCATAGAAATAATGTGGGACGTACCCCTCCCCCTTTTCCCAAGTTCGGTGGGGGGCGGAAAGTCACCGATGTGACTGGTCATAGAAATAATTTATGTCCTACCCCTCTCCCTTTTCCCAAGTTCGGTGGGGGCGTAAAGTCGCTGCTGTGCCTGGTCATAGACCTAATGTATGTCGTACCCCTCCCCCTTCTCCCAAGTTCGGTGGAGGGCAGAAAGTCACCGCTGTGACTAGTCATAAAAAATAATATCGGCCGCACACCTTCCCCTCTTCCCGAGTCTCGTGTGGGCGGAAAGTCACCGCTGTGACTAGTCATAAAAGATTTGGAAGAAAATCCAACTATTTAGTTGAAAATTGATCTATTTTGTTCAAAACGCAACATTCTTGTTTGAAGTATTTGAAATTTATCAATTTCAAATTGAATTAATCATAGTGTTACATACCATGTTATTACGACAATTGCAGTCAACTGATTTTAATTTTAAAATTAGATTGATCATAATCTTCTAGTACGCGTGAACAATTGAGACCTTAATGTTTTATGGTAGACGTATTGTATAACTGGGTTTTTAATTAGATTGATAGTCATCGAGAATTCAATTCGGATATTAGCTGCAGTTGCGAATTCCCAGAAATGCAAAGTTCCTGGGATTCAACTCGCAACGGATTTTCGCCCCCATCCAGTGAAAGAGCTGTCCAGTGAAATAAGCTGGTCGTCCCGAAATTCGGTACGACTAGCCGAACGCGCGAAATTGATAGTTGTCCCGAAATTTGTGACGACGAGACGCAGCCTTTTTGTAATAACAAATTTTGAAAATGTTTTTATAACTATAGATGTCATCAAATTTTTCTTATTTTTCCATTTTTCAATATTTAAATAAATCTATTTCAATATTTATTTTCAAAAGTTCTGAAAAACTTTCAAAAACCGATTCCTGAATAGAATGATTTAAATATTGATAAAGAATATTGAAGCATGCCAAGGGAAACCCGATAACATCTATAGTTTTTGAAACACCTCGCTATACCTAATTTACCATGCCAGCAAATTTATGTTCAAAATTATTATTGACGGAAAGAGTTCCTTTTTTACGCTAGCTTCTGTAAGACTAACAAAAATATTTTTATCAATTCTCAGGGTATCGCATCAGATCTTTTCCCAAATGTGATATTACCAGAACCAGATTACACTCATTTAAATACTTGTACCTATGAAGCATGTGCTGCAGCAAATATACAGTGCACTCCAGCTTTTCTGGAAAAAATTCAACAAATTTATGAAATGATGATCGTGCGTCATGGATTTATGATTGTTGGGCATCCATTCGGGGGAAAAACGACAGCTTACAAAATGCTGGCAGAGGCTTTAGCATTATGCGAAAAAAGAGTTCGTATATATAAATTTTTTTCCCGAAAGTTATATGAAAAATTGAAAATATAGTAAATATTTCAATAATCATGAATTTACCTCAATTATTTTATTCATTTCAGAATTTGATGGATGAACATAAGGTTGAGATAACAGTTATAAATCCCAAATCCATAACCATGGGCCAGTTATATGGGCAATTCGATCCAGCTTCCCATGAATGGAGCGATGGTGTTCTTGCAGTCAGTTATCGAGCTTTTGCAGTTTCCGCAAATCTAAACAGAAAGTGGTTGATTTTTGATGGTCCCATTGATGCTGTTTGGATAGAAAACATGAACACGGTTTTGGATGATAATAAAAAATTGTGCTTGATGAGTGGAGAAATTATTCAGCTGGCACCAACCACCAATCTTATTTTTGAACCAATGGATCTTGAAGCTGCGTCCCCTGCTACTGTTTCGCGTTGTGGTAACCTAATTTCAAATATTCAAATTCAATTTAATTTCGAAAAATGTATTTCTGATCTCAAAAATCATTTATAATTCCGAAGGAATGATCTACATGGAACCTTCAGCTTTGGGATGGGAACCGCTATTAAAATCCTGGATCGAGACGACGCCATCAGTTTTCAGCAAATGGCTCAGAAACTTTCTGTATGATTCCCTATTTCTGCGATTCTGCAAGCCATTATTCTTTTTATTACGACGAGGTGGGGTTGAGGTATAATCATTTGCCTAAAGTGAATTTAGTCCCCTACAAACTTTTAGAAAACTTTAGTGAACTAACAAACATGGCTGCCTATGAGATACACGTAGCATTGTTTACATGCGTGTTGCACTCAAATAACGCGATAATAAATAATTTTGCGTCATATGAATCAGTTATAAGTACAATAGAAGTTTATTAGGTTAATCTAAAATCTTAAAAATGGAATTCTCCTGGAGCCATAGAAAGGGAAACGATACTCGCGAAGGCAATGTGTGCTGTGTTGTCAATTGTGTCTCCATAAAAATATCAACACTAATTTGAGTTTTTATAAAGTACCAAAATTTGTCAGTGGTACTGTTACAGTGAAAAATCTTGTTGGAGAAAGTATTGTTGTTGATGAACATTCCGAATGGTCAAATCGACTCAAGATTCAAGATACTGATCAACAAATACTACTTTGCTCTCCGCATTTAAGCGTTGAAGATTATGGATTTCCTGGTTTGTTATTTATACAGTTTTTACGTCAATATTGAATAGAATTATTATCATGATAATTAAATAAAATCTATGGCTCGTGCCAGCTTTGCAAGTGCAGTCCATGACAGTGACAGACACTTGTTTATTGATCCCACTGTTGTTATTATTATCAGGAATTATCGCTCTTTCACCTTCGATCATGTTTCTGGAAGACGACGTTGCAAAATCATACACACACAATGTTTTTAGAGAGACTAGCAACATTTTTAACGCATTTAAATTATACTCTACTTGTATGAACGTGTCAAGACTAACGGTAATCATATGCATGCCAAATCTCATAGGCAGCCATATTTGTTTTGATACAGCAGCGCCTTTTTGCCCGCGGTGTATGTTTTCTTTGACCATAGAAGTACTTCTAATGAATATGTAATTTGAATATAAATATTGCACATCATTTTCTAAGGAAATATGTCCGATGCCGGATTCAAATCTCCTCAGATCAATAACTTATCTTATGGACTGCTATCTCGATGACTATAGGGATGAAAAGTTATCTGAGGGCATCAGTGAATTAGACCTAAGAGCACAAGTCGAGGTGGAAATTTCACTCCTTACATGCTAGGATTATTTTCCTTGATATAAAGGTAACTTGAATTATGTTTTAGGGGTCTTTCTTTTTTTCCTGCATCTGGGCAATGGGTGGAACCTTAAAGGCACAGTACAGAGAAACCTTCAGTATTTTATTTCGTGGTCTATTAGAGAAACAATTTCCAGATTCTCTGGCAAAACAATTTAATCTACCTGAACCAGTGCCTCAACCTTACAAACCTTACATCTTCGTGATGCCTAAAAGTGGTCTTGTTTTTGACTACAGATTCATCAGAGAGGTCTAGGATCAAATTCAAGATAATTTTTTTTTATTTCAGAACTACTACTTATTGAACTATTAAACTAATATAAAACTTTCAGGGAAAGGGCAAATGGAAATTGTGGTCGGATGAACTGCTTAACACACCTCCAATTCCAAGGGACATCCCAGTAAACCAAATTATTGTACCAACTGTAGAAACAATCAGATATACAGCCCTTTTTCAAATGTTAGTGCAACATCAGAAACCGGTTCTCTTTGTTGGTTCCACTGGTACCGGGAAATCAGTTTATGTGATTGATTTTCTACTCAAGAAAAACGACACTGCGGTTTATAAACCCTTGATCATGAACTTTTCGGCTCAAACAACAGCTAATCAGACTCAGGATATCGTTATGAGCAAACTAGACAGGAGGAGAAAAGGAGTTTATGGCCCTCCGATCGGAAAACGATGGGTTGTATTTGTAGATGATGTATCCATGCCTATGAAAGAAATTTATGGAGCGCAACCACCCATTGAACTACTTCGACAATGGCTGGATCACTGGCTATGGTACCTAAAGTTTGAGATCTACAGAAGAATTCCGTTTAGCTGAACCGTTACGCGACGTAAACACTCGTTTAGCTGAACTCGGGAGAAATTCCCACCACTGTCCTCCTCCGCATGGGTGTTTCGAGAGGTGACTTCTTATTGGTTTCTACCGTCAGTTGGGGGTAGAGGGGGCCGCTCGAGTTCAGCTAAACGAGCGTGGAAGCGTTCAGGTAAATTGAAGTTCAGCTAAACGAGAGTTCAGCTAAACGGAAGTCTTCTGTATTATATTCAGAAAAAATGGATAATGATGAACAATGAATATTGTAGGAACCAGAAAACTAACAAAACTGTCTTCCTTCACCTTAAAATAGGTACGACCGAAAGGAAATTACACCATTGAATTTAATAGAGATTCAGTTGATGTGTGCAATGGGTCCACCAGCTGGTGGAGGAAAAGATGTCTCACCAAGGTTCAAGAGACACTTTTTTGTTCTGACCATTTCCGAATTTGAAGACGAAGTCATGAAAACCATATTTAGTAAAATTATTCTTTGGCACCTGGACACAAGGTTCGACAAAATTCGGATCCATGCTAATTCTTCAAATACAACTATTTCATCCATCCCAATTTTTTACAGAGGATTCAGTAAGGACTTCGATCCATGTATTGATCAGATCGTACTCGCAACTTTAGATATATATAAACAAAGTCTGAGAAATCTTCTCCCAACTCCTGCAAAGTCCCACTATATCTTCAACCTTCGTGATTTTTCGAGAGTGATACAGGTAATTGATATCACTTACAAGATAAATTTATAAAGAAAATTTTTTTTTATAAATGAAGTAATTTAATCTAAAGTAATCAATCTGAATTTGTAGGGGGTTCTTTTGTCTGTTCCTGAAACCATGCCTACTTTGGCGAACATGAAGAGGCTTTGGGTACACGAAGTCCTTCGAGTTTTTGGTGATCGTCTTGTAGATCAATTTGATGTAAAATGGCTTATCAAACAATTACGTATTACTGTTAAAGAACGAATGGGATCAGATATGGATGAAATGTTTAGTGATCTTCTAGATGGCAATAAGAAATCGGTAGATTACAATTTGTTTTCAGAAATGTAGGACCCTTTAATCTATGTTGGAATGTCACGCTCTACATTAAATAAATAATTCTTAATTAGGTGGGTGAGGATGAATTACGAAAACTACTTTATTGCGATTTTACTGATCCAAAAGCAGACGTTCGATTATATCAAGAAGTCGCAGATTTGGAACAGTTACGTGGTATTGTAGAAACATACCTAACCGAATACAACTCGATGACAAAAAAACCTATGAATTTAGTTCTCTTCAGGTAATTTTAAACTTTGAAGACAATTCCATTAAAACTAAATTCGATCTCGTATATTATGATTCACAGGTTTGCTATTGAACATTTGTCAAGAATATCAAGAATCATCAAACAACCACGAAGTCACGCACTTCTAGTTGGTGTAGGTGGTTCTGGAAGACAATCTCTAACCAGATTATCATCTCATATTAGTGACTACGACGTTTTCCAAGTCGAAATAAGTAAACAATATGGCATACATGAATGGCACGAGGATATTAAATTAATTCTGAAGAAAACGACAGCTACTGAACTTCACTCTACTTTTCTGTTTACTGATTCTCAAATCAAGGAAGAAAGCTTCTTAGAGGATATTAGCAACATGCTGAATTCAGGCGAGGTTTGCAAAAAATTTTTTGTAAGAAAAATAAATAAATAAATAAATAAAAAATAAATAAATAATAAATATTCCTTCAAAATTATTCCCTCCCAGGTTCCTAATCTTTTCAGTGCAGATGAAAAAGCTGAGATTTGTGAGAAAATGCGCCAAGTTGATCGACAAAGGGAAAGATCGATGCAAACAGATGGAAGTCCCGTGGCTCTCTTCAATTTGTTTATTCAACTCGCTCGTGAACAGCTACATATTGTTGTTGCTATGTCCGCAATCGGTGATGGATTCCGGAATAGGATTAGGAAATTTCCAGCTCTTGTCAATTGTTGCACTATCGACTGGCTTCAGGTTCGTCTTCTGAGAAAAATAAAAAACTACAGCTTATTTAATGTCTGTATAGAATAATGTTCATCTTTTCATTGGAAAATTAGCCCTGGCCCGAAGATGCTTTACTAGCTGTAGCAACAAGATTTCTTGGTGAAGTGGAACTCACAGATCACGAGAAAAAAGCTGGTATTAATATGTGCAAATTTTTCCACACCTCGACCCAAAAATTAGGTCAAGAGTTTCTGGCTCGCCTTGGAAGACATGCTTATGTTACCCCTACTTCATATTTAGAAATGATTAATACCTTCAAAGATTTGCTTAACAAAAAAAGAAGGTGGGGATTCCTGAATATTTTAGAATAATGATACGATTTAAATTTGAAATCCTCATTTTGAAATTTGTTTTAAAAGTGAGATCCTATTGGCAAAAGCAAGATACGAAGGAGGTCTCGACAGACTAGACAGTACTCAGCAAGAAGTTTCTGAAATGCAGGATACGTTAAAACATCTTCAGCCTCTTTTAGTCACATCTGCTCAGGAAGTTCAAAAGATTTTAGCTACTGTTGAAAAGGAAAGTGCTGAAGTTGCTGAAATTGAGAAAATTGTGCGAGTTGATGAGGAAGCAGCTATGGTATTTCCTTTAATATTTCCTTCAACTATTACGATTGTGTCCTTCTTGCTCATTAACGTTATTTCTTACGCAGAAAGTGGCAGCTGAAGCAGCTGAAATAAAAGCAGAATGTGATGCAAATTTGGCAGAGGCAATGCCGATTTTGCTCAAAGCTCAAGCAGCTCTAAACACTCTAACTGTGACTGATATTGCTGTAGTCAAGGCCATGAAAAGTCCACCAGCTGGAGTCAAATTGGTCATGGAAAGCATCTGCATTCTTAGGGAAATAAAACCTGAAAGGATTCAAATGCCAGATGGAAGAATGGGTGAGGACTATTGGAAAGTATCACTCAAGGTCCTAAGTGATGTGAAATTCCTGGATTCCTTGCTTAACTTCGATAAGGACACCATTCCTGAACAAGTTATTGAGAAGATTAGGAAACATTATTTAACCAATGTCAACTTTGACCCAGAGAAGATTAAAACTGCTTCAACAGCTTGTGAAGGTCTTTGTAAGTGGGTTTATGCTATTTCGGAGTATGATAAGGTTGCTAAGGTGGTGGCTCCAAAGAAAAAAGCTTTGGCAGAAGCTCAAGTTGTTTATAATGATGCGATGGAGAAGCTGAATGTTAAGAGAGAACAGTTGCGACAGATTCAGGTATATATTTATTCAATTATCTTTATGATAGTTCGAAATATTTTTCATTAGAATGTGAACTTTCTATAATAGAAGAAACTATCATCACTGGAAGAGGTACTGACGAAGAAGAAAGCTGATTATCAAGGAATGATGGACAAGGTTAGCGATTGTGAACTGAAACTGAAACGAGCAGAGGAACTGATTGGAGGATTAGGAGGAGAATACATTAGATGGTCTGAGGCTGCTGAGGCCTTAGGAAACAGGTATGTTTTCAGAATGAGCAGCTTCAGTACCCACAGAGTTATTGTTGAATCATGTGATTTTTCAGATATCATCGTCTAACTGGAGATATAATCATCGCTTCTGGAATCGTTGCCTACTTAGGACCCTTTACAATGCCTTTTAGAGTCAAACAAATAGAAACTTGGGTTCAGCTCTGCATCAGTTTAGATGTAGTTTGTACTCAAGATTTTCAACTACGAGATGTATTGGGCGACCCTGTTTTGATCAGATCCTGGAACATAGAGGGACTGCCGACAGATTCATTTTCTATTGATAATGGGATTATCGTGAAGTAATTTCGTTGATTATTTTAATGTGCCTAAATTAAAATCCCGATTTCCGAACCGGTAATATAATTAATACTATAGGAATGCAAGGAGATGGCCCCTGATGTTAGATCCTCAAGGTCAAGCTAACAAATGGGTTAAAAACATGGAAAAGCAGAACAACATGAATATCATTAGACTTTCTCAAAACGACTATCCGAGAATTCTCGAGAATGCGATTCAATTCGGACAACCGATATTGTTAGAAAACATTGGACAAGAACTGGATGCATTGTTAGAGCCAATTTTGCTGAAATTGACTTTTAAACAAGGTGGAGCTATGTGTATCAAGTTTGGCGATTCTATTGTAGAATACAACTCAGATTTTAGGTAATGAAAACTTTTAAGCAAACCTGTTTAGGCTCTTAAAAAAACATTCTCATCTTCCTAGATTGTACATAACAACGAAATTGGGAAACCCACATTACCTGCCGGAAATTGCCGTTAAAGTTACGCTCTTAAACTTTGTGATAACTCCCGGTGGTTTAGAGGATCAACTGCTTGGAATTGTTGTGGCAAAAGAGAGACCTGATCTAGAATCTGAGAAGAATTCACTCATCATTCAAGGGGCAGCAAACAAAAAGTACTCCTAAAAATAAAAATGAAATAGTCTTCTCAAAAAAAAAAAAATCCAATCCAATATTTTTTGTCCAGGCTTTTGAAAGAGACAGAGGACAAGATATTGGAAATCCTTTCTGTATCAGAAGGGAATATCCTCGAGGATGAGGAGGCGATTAATGTCTTGACTTCTTCAAAAGTATTGAGTAGTGACATACAAGTTAAACAAGCTGCTGCTGAGATTACAGAAAAGTCCATTGATTTGACAAGGTTGCAGTATCAACAGATTGCAGTTCACTCTACTGTTCTGTTTTTTACTACTGGTAGTGTGTTGTTCGATTAAATAATCTCAATCTAAAATTTTTATTTTTATTCTAATAAATTCTATGATTCAATTTTAGCCATTCTTGCAAATATCGATCCAATGTATCAGTACTCCTTGACTTGGTTTGTGAGTCTCTTTAAAATGGCTATTGACAACACGGAACCCCAGGAGAGCGTAGAAGCTCGACTCAAAGACTTAACCAAATACTTCACCTACTCCCTTTACGTGAATATCTGCAGGTCTCTCTTTGAGAAAGACAAACTACTCTTCTCGCTTTTACTGACTGTCAACTTATTAGACAATCAGGGGAAGATCTCAAAACCCCAGTGGATGTTTCTTCTGACCGGGGGCGTTGGCCTCGACAACCCTCATGTCAACCCCACTCAGTGGCTCCCAATTACATTGTGGAATGAACTATGTAGGCTCGACGATGTTGAAGGATTCCAAGTTGGTCTTGCTCTTTTTATTCCTCAAGTCGTACGTACATTGTGAAAATAACAAATCTTATGAGAAATAAATTGTTTTAGGGGATCAGAACAGCTTTCACAAAAAACCTGGATCAGTGGAAGAAACTTTTTGACGCAAAAGAACTGCAAATTGACTCTTTCCCAGAACCTTTTAATACTTTGTCAACGTTCCAAGGGATGTTAGTGCTTAGGTGCATTCGACCTGATAAAGTCGTTCCTGCAATTCAAGCTTTCGTGGAAGGTCGGCCAACATTTTTTTACAGAAATAGATAGAATTTGCTATCCCTTAAACGCTATAATTTTATCTTGATGCGTTACTCTCTTCCGTACTTGTGTATGGTAAATTCGCCATAACCGCATAGTATTTTCCTCATAGGGGTCGTCCATAAATTACGTGACGCGTCTAGGGGAGGGAGGGAGTCGAGGTTTTCGTCACGTTTTGTCATGAAGGGGGGTCAGGGGTCGACCACTGCGTCACGTGAAGCTCAATTTCAAGAAAAGTGTACTATAAACTTGAAAAAATGGAAATTTGTTGCATTTACACGTTATATTCTATGAAAAAATAAATGAGAGTTTAAAATCAAACATATTCTATTCAACTATGCATCCTCGAAAAAAAAATTTATTTTCACAGAAGGGGGGGGGGGGGAAAGGAAGTGTGACGCAATTATTGAGGAGGGGTCTGAGCTAGCGTCACGAGTTCGTCACGCAGGGAGGGGAGGGGGTG
>WSXT02153804.1:0-10210 GCA_011762715.2 Neuroterus valhalla | reverse complement strand
AATATTTTAACAATCCTATATTATGCTACACGAAATAAACAACTACACTTTTACAAAAATTCTAACTTATGATGATGGTAAACAACATCCCATGTAAAAATTCTCACTAGATGCATGACATAGTTACATGAGTTAACTGTTTTGCATATAAAGATAAACCTAAATAATGAAGTATACAATTAACTGATATTCAAGAATCAAATTTCTAACGCTTAAGGATTTTTTATTATACTACCTTTGAATTTGACTGCCCTCATGCATAATACTCACTCTGCATGTTGCACGTTCTGTCAAAACCGGTTGCTATATTCACTAATGTGTCAATGTCATTTGAGTTGTTTTGGAAAATCACGATTTCCACCGAAAAAAATTTATTCGGATTCCTCGTTGAAAAATACATAACAAATGTGTGTAACATGCTCGAGCAAAGGAAATGCGTGGATTTTCATAGGAAAATCGGGATTTCTACTGGAAAAATTCATAAATATCGTTCCGTAGGCAACGGATCCGGGTTTCTCGTGGGAAATATATAGAAAATGTGTGCAACATGCTCGAGAAAAGAAAATGTATTACTGTTTGCTTGCAAGAAGTGCGATTTTCGTGGATTTTCATCGGGAAATCGCGATTTCCAACCAAAAAAATTGATAAATATCGTTCCGTAGCCAACAGATTCGGATTCCGCGTTGAAAAATACATAAAAAACATGTATCAAACATTAAAATATATTTAGCAATAAAATTTGATTGGCGAAAAACGTATTCTTTCGGGTAAACCTCGTTGAAAACGCCTGTTTTTACTTAAGTAAGAGTATAGATGGCATAGCGAGGGAAACGGATTTGAATTCCTCGTTAAAAAATACATGGAAAACATGTATTGCGAGTTGATTTTAACTAAAATCCTCCATATGCAAAAGTTTTGGCACTTTTTTTGCCGTTTCAGTCCACTGTGCCCTGCCCCTTTCCCAACGCGTCATGGGGGCAAGAAGGCACCCCTGTGACTGGTCACAAAAATAATGTAAGGTAACACTCCTGCCCCTTTTCCCACGCGTCATGGGAGCGGAAAGGCACCCCTGTGACTGGTCACAGAAATAATGTGAGGTCACACCCCTGCCCCTTCTCCCACGCGTCGTTGGAGCAGTAAGGCACCCCTGTGACTGGTCACAGCAAAAATGTAAGGTCACATCCCTGCCCCTTCTCCCACGCGTCATGGAGGCAAGAAGACACCCCTGTGACTGGTCACAAAAATAATGTAAGGTAACACCCCTGCCCCTTTTCCCACGCGTCATGGGGGCGGAAAGGCGCCCTTGTGACTGGTCACAGAAATAATGTGAGGTCACACCCCTGCCCCTTCTCCCATGCGTCGTTGGAGCAGTAAGGCACCCCTGTGACTGGTCACAACAAAAATGTAAGGTCACATCCCTGCCCCTTCTCCCATGCGTCATGAAGGCAAGAAGACACCCCTGTGACTGGTCACAAAAATAATGTAAGGTAACACCCCTGCCCCTTTTCTCACGCGTCATGGGGGCGGAAAGGCGCCCTTGTGACTGGTCACAGAAATAATGTGAGGTCACACCCCTGCCCCTTCTCCCATGCGTCGTGGGGCGGGAAGTTACCCCTGTGACTGGTCACAAAAATAATGTAAGGTAACACCCCTGCCCCTTTTCCCGCGCGTCATGGGAAGGGCGGGAAGGCACCCCTGTGACTGGTCACAGAAATAATTTAAGGTCACACCTCTGCCCCTTTTCTCACGCGTCATGGGGGGCGGGAAGGCACCCCTGTGACTGGAACCAGAAAAAACCAAGGAAGCGGGTACATTTATGCGTAGAAGACGGGTTGCTGACACTGGGGGACGATTAACACTCGAAAACGAAAAGAACATGATTTTTATAGGTTTTTTCATAAAAATCGAGATATCACTAATTTTCTCAAAAACTATCACTCGTACAAAAAAAAGTATTCTACAAAAAATGTGTAAAAGATCCACAATTTTTTCGAAATCATTTTGCGGGATTTTGCATATTTGCTGTGATACACGCAAAAAAAAACACATTTTTTATGGTGTTTCCGCGGTTTCACAATGAAAATCGCCTAGTCGCCAATTTCTACTATCATTTTCGTAATCAGCGCGTCAAAATACATAAGTGTACGCAAGGTGAAGAAAATCGTCACGTTCACCTATTCGGAACTTTATCCATTATTTTGAATACCAGACTCAGGTCTCCAATAACAATGGTCTTGAGGTTTTTGAAATATAGTGTTAGACGACTTTTTCTAGATAGGAATATGCAAGATTTCAAACTCTCAACTTTTTTTCTTTGTGTCATGTCCGAAAGTGTTGTCATCATCCAGTCATCAACACGCGTTCCACTCACAAGCAGTAAGAATTTTCCTCATTCCGAAGATATACTTACTTTTTTGTGCTAATTTTTTTCTGAACTTTTCGAATTCTAACTAGCTAAACTAATTTTTTCTCTTTCCTGTTATTTTTTTTAATTTCCCTTATACATAGAACTGTAGCTTAGACCGTTTGATTCCTCATGTTTGTAGATTGTCATGTGTTCTAGAATTTCCAACGTGGTTTATACTAGTATTCAAAATCAGTTGGATACCCATATTCAATTTAAAAATTCCCAAATGCCACTGATTACTTTTCTATAGTGAATGTACTGAGGAAATACTGTTTGGTCAAAAAATAAATTACTTTGACATTTATCATAATCTAAAAACAAGAGCAAGGGAAATTACGAAACATTTGAAATTATCACACTTTCGTTTGTCATTGTATTCGGATTTTATTATTATACTTGTACATTCTTGAATATAAGAAAAAGCACAAGCATTTAATTTAGCTGTTGTAAACATAAAGTTTTCCTAATTATTCTGAACGAGGTAATACATGCGTCAAGGCATAAACATGTACATATTGCCTAATCGGCCTTCGGGGATTCTCTAGAATTCGGCCCCACACGACATTGCTGCGTTTGTTCCAACAATTGTCGCGCACGCCTCTCATCACACGTTCTTCCATGATTTACGATGTCTCCACCTAAAAATTTTTTATATTTATTATTATTCAAATCGTCATATTTTTCTTGAAACCTTATGTATCTGAACATATGTTATATCATTTTTATATATATTTATGTTATATAATTTTAAATTTTAAATGCGTTCAAGTTTGATTCATTTAAAAGTTTGAGCTTTGAAAATCAAATTAATTAACTATTTGCAAAAGCAGTATTTACACATATTTGAAAAATTACTTCTCGGAAAATGAGAAAAATTTTTTCTGTACAACTGACCTAATCCGCAGATGTTTCTGATACAACTATGTGTCTCTGTACCGTAGATTTTGAGTGTACCTGTAGGAGTCACTGCACAAACTGGCTCACCCTTATCTTTCTGAAAACATAGTCTTTCTTCAGTTCTTAGTTTTGGCGAACACTAATCGTTTGCCAATATGATAAATACAGTGTAAAATTGTTTTTACTTACACGGCATTTTACTAAACACTTCAAATAGCTCCTAACAGTCTGCAAAAATATAATTTTATTAGAAGAAATACAATGAAAGCGTCGGCTATAAAACGTTGCGTTTCGCCTTGTTCTGAATTTCTATCTATTATTTTCAGAGATTTATATTTTGATCATTTTAGTCATGGTAGGGCGTTTATCGTTACATGCTTTTATATGAAGAAGAATGTTAAGTTTTACGGCATAGATTGCTCCTATAACAAATAAACTGAGGTTGTTTGAATCGACATTATTAATCTCCCAAACGACATTCTGACATGCTCAATTTCAGATGTAGCGAACTGGATATACCTAATATTCTTTAATTCCAATTTAGAATATTGTCTACCCTCAAAATACTTTTGATTTTCAAAATATTAGCCCTCAAGAAGCTTCACCAAGCTTATCGTTTGAGACTTTTCATCGAACTATCAAATTCATTACCTTATTATATTTTCATTAATGATAAAGAAAACGGGAAAATTGGAATGATTTCTTGGCGTAGAACACAACTCAGATCTATGCAAATGATAAAAAGAAAGTTGAGTCCATAAAAATGATAGACATACAACGTTTTTACAACCACCTAGGTAGGAATTATTGATTGGTCCAACAGTTGCCCAATGTCGGCTACATTACTAGCACCCTTACTTCAATTGTCAATCAAGATTCCACCCTCGAAAATCGATTTCTGTACCTAGATCGTCAGTAGTGTATGAGGGACACCTAATGAGCTGGCTTTTCTTTCTGATTGGCTTCCATTCAAATGATCGCTCGTGATCTAGAAGCGTTTAAACATCGTCGATCGGGAAAGTTCTATCTTTGCGTCGACACTTCTCCTGCTTCTTCTCTAAAATTATATTTGGCCGGTTAAGGGTCATTCTTCAGATCGCGTCACACATATACATACAGTATAATGTTATACTGTGTTTGGGCCTGATCAATTAGAAAGTGTAGTTGAAACTGAGAATAAAAAAGACAGGAAACAACATACAGAATATATATTTTTCACATGCATCTATCTTCACAGCATCATGAATCTAATCAATTATGTAGCTAAAGATATACGCTGATGCGCTGATATGTATACGTCAGTTGGAAAAAAATATATGGATGAGATTTCAAAATATTGTGTATGTTTTGCGAAAAATAAAAGTTTAAGGATGATGTTAATTATGATATTACTGATAATAAAAGAAATCATGTATGCTTTGAAAATTTCCTGGAATACGTAATCAGGACATGTTGCTCCAAATCCCAAGATAAAATATCAATAACTCTACTCATTATTTCTTATGCTCATCGACCGCACTTTTCCGTAATAGAAAAACAGGGGGTCCCTCGAGAACTGTAGCTTTCTTTAGGAGGCGGTACTAAAAAAACAGATTAAGTGTCTCCGACACGACGACTTGCTTAATCACTGCGATGCCAGTATTGTCCCTTATCGCAGAGGTTATACAACTCGCCTGGACACATTGTTGTACCAGAATCACCCGGACCTTTCCCGTCTCTCGCAGAGAGTGTAAACCATGCCCTCAACCTTTCACAAAAAGAATACATGCGCGGAACGCACCATAAATCCTGCAAGAACAAGCTGCTGATGGAGATAAGAAAGCTGCATCAGGACCATTTGCGGAAATAAGGCATCCCCCAAGAGATGATGACGATTGTTGGCTCACGAATTAAAAATCTGTCGTCACACATTAGAAACTTTAGAGCTGTCGACCATTAAGCAGTGCATCGTTGACAAGCTATAAGTGTTATCTGAAGAATGAAAAGGAATACAGGGGCGGGAGAGATGGTTTAGGGAGAAACAACATCCGACTTGTCTACCACACTGTCCCTGGACCCTCTGTATGTTTCGCTAACCCGGCGCGCGTCTCTTCGGCAATTCCTCTATCTCGTCGATGGCCTGCCCGAGTCCAAGGAGGTAGAGATATTTTGGAGATAGGTTCAAAAACTTCAACACATATAGAATGAAAGCACTAATAACATCAAACGTTTCAAGGAGCTGTGCCTCATAACGTCCGAAGAGAATGCTCACCAATTACTGCCGTGGAGGTGAAGGGAGCATCAAAGGGAATGGAGGATTCCTCCACTGCCGGACTAGATAATATTGAGGAATTTCGGTATAAGAAGTTAGCTTCTATTAACTAACATCCGGCCTGCGTTTTTACCTTGTATTTGAAGTCAGAGACACATATTTCAAAGTACCTGGTGTCGAGACGCACTCCACTCCTACCAGAAAAAGACGAAAGGTCTAGCTCAAGAAACTACAAGCCAAAAGTTTATATAAACGTACTGTATAATATGTTCACTGCCGTCATGAATGACTGGACTGTTCGAATGATTAGACCTGTATGGAGATAGATTCACGATTGCCATGGACCTGAAAGATACGCATCAGGCTGTCGATAGAACCTATTGGTTGGCAGAACTGTCTTATCGTGAAAGACTCACTGGATTGGATTAAAGTCGATCACACACTCAATACAGAACGCGTTCTGTGCAGCCCCGACAATCTTCTTTTTCAGTTCATGCAAGCGACTCTTGGTCTTCTGATCTATCGTCAATCTTATCGTTCGATTTGAATCAGCCAAAGCTCTCACCGCAACATAAATTGAACGAGTGATATTCCAGTAGTCAGCCGACCCTGAAAGATACTCGCCAAGGGTTGCATACATTTCAGCCAGATCATGAGGCTTAGGAGAAACCTGGATGTTGATTTTTCTCCTTGTCCTGGAATCTTCATCATCTCTGGAGGATACTTTATTTTCACAATTTGTCCCAATGACGCTCCCTTATCCCTGTCTGCGGCCTATTATTGCAGCGTTTGTGGGTTCGGTCTACACATATCTTCCATTTACGAAAGGCTAACGGCACGGTTCCGTTCTCTTTGCTGCGAGAGGCGCGGAAGCTCTGGGTGTTTTTGGTACACCAGAGTGTGACGGCAAGTAATGTAACCTCTACGTTTAGGGATAGTACTTAAATCGTAGAATTTTTTGTTGCCATGGTTGTTCCTACGGAATGCTAGGGCAAGTGCTTGTTCACCTTTGCGGAGCCCCACATTCAAAGTGTGAAGCTGCATTCTCTAGAAGGTCGACCCGTATTCTAGAGACACCGTGGAGGATACCTTACCCAGGTGCTATTCAGTTTTCGGCACATAGGTTGGGACCTGTTTTCTTAGGACCATCCTCAAACAATCGTCCGTGACTTCTTATTACCTTTCGTAACCTAATTCAGCAGTAGCCCTCAGCACAGTGACCCTCTATTCGTAACCTGAGGGCGCGTTGAGTAGGACTATATATACTGGGCCTTCAACCTAGGTCATTCCAGTTCATGTTGTTCTGAGAATCCGTTTCGTGAGGAAGGGCTCAAGGGATCAAGTAGGAGGTTTTGTGAGCTCAGCAAAATAGAACCATTCAGAATTACCTTGGAACACCCTTTCGGGTTGAAGAAGAACTAATCCTAATCGATCGAAATGATTGATATGATAATATCAGTTTACCACTTTTTCTAGATAGGAATATGGAACATTTGAAGCGTTCAACTTTTGTTCTCTGTTCCATGTCTGAAATTGTTGTCATCATCTAGTCATAAACACGCATTAACCTCACAAGGAGTAAGAATTTTCCTCATTTCAAAGATAAACTTACTTTTTTTATGCTAATCTTTTTCTGAATTTTTTGAATTCTGACTAGCTTAACTAATGTCCTCCTTTTCCTGGAAATTAATGAAACTATCCCTATACCTAGAGCTGTACCCAAGTAAATACTGTTTGATCAAAACATGAATTTTTCTGGCATTGATCATAATATAGGAACAAGAGCAAAAAAGATTACGAAACATTTAAAATTATCTCACTTGATTGTTGTATTGTACTTGGATTTCATTATTATACTCGTACATTCTTGAATAGAAGGAAGGGCACAAAATTTTTGTTGCTGTAGTGAATATAAATGTTTCTTCTAATTCTGAGCCAAGTAATACATGCGTCAAGGCATGAAAATGTACGTATTGATCAATCGGTCTTCGAGTATCTTCTAGTACTTGGACCCATATAAGGTTGCTGCATTTGTCGCACACGCGCCTGATCACATGTTTTTCCACGATTCACGATTTCTCCACCTGGATCGGTTATTGGTATTGATTATAATTCATATGACCATATTTTTCTAGTAAACTAATATGCCTGAACATGTGGCATATTATCTAATATTTTTGGAATAAATGGATTCTCAAAATGGAATCATTTGAGAATCTTGTAAGTAAAGTAATATAATTTTAAATGCATTCGAGGATGATTCATTCTGAACTTAGAGTTTTGAGAATAAGATTATTTAACCAGTTGCGACAACAATATTCACATATATTCAAAAAATGTTTTCCTGGAAAATGAGAACATTTATTTTTGTACAACTGACCTAATCCGCAGGTTCTTCTGAGACAACTATTTGTCTCTCTACCGTAGATGTGGAGTTTATTTCTAGAAGTCAGTACACAAACTAGCTCACCTTGATTTCTCTGAAAAAAATAGTCTTTTTTCAGTTCTAAGTTTTGGTGGACAATAATCGGTTTCTAGTATGAAAAATACAGTGTCAAATTTTGTTTACTCACACGACATTTCAACAAACATTCTGCCCAGCCGAAAGGAGTCTGCAAAAAATATAATTATAACCAGTAGAATGAAAGATGTTATTTTGTTGACCATGGTAATTAATCAATAGATTGAGGATGGTAATTTTTCCGATTGCTGGTCCGAGGATTTTTTTTTAGAGAAATCAGAAAAAATCTGCTGCGGCCCGGATTTGAACCGGGATTGCCACTGTACATGAGTGGGGCGTTAACCAATTACGCAACCGGGGCACACGGCAGACATTCTCTCATTTCTCGTACTTCCACAGGAGGATGCGAATCTGCGTCTCTTTCTTCCTGTGTGATATAGACTGAGTCTAGACTGAATTAATAACCGAATCTGATTATAATTTAGAATGAAGATGTTATTTTGTCGACCAAGTCCTCCTGTAGAAGTTCGAGAAATGAGAGGATGCCTGCCGTGTGCCCTGGTAGCGTAATTGATTAACGCCTCACTCATGTATAGTGGCGATCCCGGTTCCAATCCGGGCTGCGGCAAATTTTCTCCCATTTCTATAAAAAAGAAGAAAAAAAACTCTTGGACCAGTAATCGGCAAAATTACAATCTTAAATTAATTGTTTCACTAGTATAAGTACAATTCAAGCATCGACTATAAAGCATTGCATTTTGCCTCATTTCGTATTTGTTTCCATTACATTAACAACGTTTGATATAAACATTCAGGGCATGGTGGTGCTCTTATCGTTACATGTTCTCATACAAAGAAAAATTTTGTGTTTAACGGATAGATTGCTGCCATAAAAAATAAACTGATGTTATTCGATTCGACATTATTAACCTTTGAAACGAAATTCTCACACGCTCAATTTATAATTTAGCGAACTGGATATCCCTAATAGAGACAGGAGAAGAAAGAGAATCTATTATTTGAAATAATCTTATTTAACCGAATTTTTCACTTGAATTATGTCCACTCCCAAAATACTTTCGATTTTAAAAGTATTATTCCTCAAGAAGCTTCACGAGGCTTATATTTTCGGACATTTCATCGAACCATCAAATTGATTGCCTTCTTATATTTCTATTAGAAATCATTTCAATAAGAACACAGAAAAACTTGGGAGTGAATTTAATTACAAGAAGAATCTAAACGGTGTTTACTTCACCTCGGCACTTCGGTACGATAAACCAACTATGTGGGGTACTTTTGATAGGTGCTATTCTGAATTTACGCCATGGTCATTGAAGTATAGATGGTGTGTCGATTTCATGATGTAAAACAAGATCCCTCTATCAGGTGGAAATATGCAAGCAGCTATCTCAGTTTGAAAACCTTTGCGCCAAGTAAGGATAAATTGTATGTGGGATTGTGCCATTTTTTTCTATAAGGTTTCGAAACTAAGATGGTGGCATGATTATTCCCAATTAATAGAGGGCTTTCATACACTGATTTGTATTATAACCTGGATAGAATATGACATCACAAACGCGTGCTGAGTTCAAGCCGTAGATACGCGTATGTTCTTCTCTTGAATCAGCTGACTGTATTAAAATGCCATTTTAGGACAGCGTGCATTATGAAGCATCGAAACGTGCCTACGTTCTAAATAAAAACTGCGTTGCTATCTTCTATCCAGGTTATAATATAGATCAGTGGTCATAATACATATCACGGGAAAACATCGTCTGCTTTGCATGCAGGCAGGCTACCTGCATGTATGGACTTGTGCTCTATACGGATAAGGAAAAGGTACGTCTGCGCTCTTAGCACTGAGTCAGTCATCTGCTCTGATGTGTGCACGCCCAAATGCTTATTTTTGGCAGCGACGCGGCGCTAGTGTTGTCTGAATGCGCGCCAAAATCTTCCGGCGGATAATCCGCCGAGCTCTCGGACCCTTTTCAAAGCGTCCCACAGTGGGCCAGAATCCCGAAAAGCTGGCCAAAAGTAAAAAAAAGTATATTTTTTTTGTACATTTTTTTTATCAATAAGTGTTCTTGAGGGTTCCAGTGACTATATTTTCCAAACCAAAAAATTTCATCGCAGAGAGTTGACTTTGCAGCACGGTGCGAAGTTGACTACTTCTGCGCGCAGATGGATGCTT
>WSXT02153793.1:0-10210 GCA_011762715.2 Neuroterus valhalla | reverse complement strand
ATATTAAAAATTAAAAGTCGGGACTTCATTTTCAGGAGCTGAGGGGCCGCCCCAACTCCAGAAAAATAATTCTATATCTCCTTTTTGCATATGGTGCCGTACGAACTATTTCTATGAGATGTTTGTGCATTGGGGTATTGACGAAATCCTCCAGGGCGCTTTCAATATACTTCACGAGCGGGAGTCAGCTGAACTGTGAGCGGGTCGGGTGCCTCTCTCCAAACCCCGGGCCGGCCTCGTCTACGAGCAAAGTTCACGGGAGGACGCCATTTGGGAGAACTGGAATCGCAGGAGCAGTGTATCTACTGTTTACAACTTCTAAATGGAGGTTCTTATTCTAATTAAGAAGGGATTACCAATATTATAGAGATTCTTCAGCTGTCGTTTCTTACTGTTATTGGAGGAAGTTTTTAGTTATACTGAAAACATCCGTTAAAGATTTCCTCGATCGTTGATGAGGATTGCTATCTATATTTTTTGAATTTATTACTGGATGTAGGAGAAGGTCGTATTTAGGATTGCTAGAGGTTTCTTTTGTCTCTTGCCGTAGGTTATAGAGTGTAGTTATAACAGTTCCCTATACTAAAAAACCTTTGCTAAGGACTGATTTGGACTAAAGATTCGAATTCCTATCGAGCGATGCTAAAGGGTTGTTATTCTTCGTGGTTCGTTGTTGTTAATTATAGTTCCTGGATCATCTTTGACCGTCGTTTTCAACCGACACTTAAGAAGACGGATATAAGAACCTCTGTTTGGAATTATCATTGATGGTTATAAGGAATTTGTATCAAACAAAGCGGTAGATACACTATTACATGCTTATGGAGGTTGTGTTATATGATTGCTGAGGAAGAAAGTGTCTGTCCTTAGAAAACTTTATGAGGCGTAGTTCGGTGTTCTCCTCAACAGTTGCTCATACTCAACACCTCCATTCATGATTGGTATTTAAAGTAAAAGCGGGTTGTTAGTTGGCGGTACCAAAATGTTCTTATTGATCTCATCTGCTAGTCTATATCAAAATTTTGCTAGAAAATGTTATTGCGGATTGCTAGAGCTTTTCAAGTATACAAGTTGTAGTGCGTTTCTGATAACCAAATTCTGAGAAAAGTTATTGTTACCAGTCTCTGTTGGAGATTTCCATTTATGGTCATCCAGTGATCGATGTGGAAATCTATTCCTAGAAATATCTGTCAGACATTGTCATTGATGATTAATGAGGTTTGTCGTGTTGAATGTTGTACAAGGAATGTTATTAGCTATCGCAGAAGGTTGTGCATCATTAAGGTGAGGTTGGTATGGTCTCTTGCAAGAGGTGATGGAGGATTTCTGTCATTAGATGCTGGTACCAGAAACCTCTACCAGACATTGGAATTAACTGTAGATGAGACTTATCATTGAGCACTGCTAGAGGTTTATAATTATCTGTGTAAGGGGACTGTAGTTACTAGTTACTAAATTATTATCTACTCACAACCTCTGTTTGAGTTTGTTTTTATCTTCTGTCAAGACTTGCTGATTTAATCTCTTCTGAGAGCTTTAGATTTCTTGGAGCTTTATAGTTCTTAAATCATTTTTGAGGTCGGTCTCAATTCTTGTAGAGCAAACCATTGGTAATTCTGGAGAAGATTTGGTCAGGATAGAGGTTGTCCGAATTTATTATTCATAGTTGCTGACACTGAAAATCTCTGCTAGGGATTAGAAAGAACTGTTGACAGAAGTTAATATTGGGTGAAGCTATAAGGTCCTTATTGACCACCGTTGAGAGTCATCATTAAAACTTCATGAAAGGTTGATATTGTCTCTTCCTATCGTTAGTTCTTCTTAGTGACTAGGGGTTTATGGGAAATTTCTGGTGATTGATTGCTGAAGTAAGCTATTGCTCCTGATGAGCTTATGAGTGCTACTGAATGATGCGAGATGTTTTTCTTTATGATTGCTGAAGGTTGTTATTGTCCTTCGCCAGAGTTCATTGAGGGTTTCGATTAATGTTTTCTGATATTGGAAACTCCTGCATGGTATAGCGATTGATTGTGGGATACGTTCACTATAAACCGATTCTATGAGGTTATTATTGTTTGTGTTAGAGGGTTTTTATTTGTTTTCGCGATATTATTTTCTGCTTTCAGTCCCTATTATGGTATTCATTGCCCGTTGTAAAGATTTATGAACTTCAGTTTGTAGGCAGTTTTCGGAATCGTTCCCAATTTCTGACAAACGAAGTTATTTGTAATTTTGAAAACATCAAGTTGTTCGTGAAAAATGTTATTGATAGCTATAAACACTCTTCTGTTTGAAATAACTCTGAGGGCGGTGGCAGAATGCCGAGTTCTTATTCGGATTCAGCGCCTGAAACCCATAGGATTTGACTACTCTTGTCAGTGAGACCACCAATGTTTTGTCGGGCTGTGTAATAAATAGTATACCATTATTGATATTATCAATATGCAGTTATTGCAATCAGGAACAAAAAATGAATAAAAGTGTTGAATTTCCTTCCTTATTCACTGCGTCAGGTTCATTTTTCATCAACGTCAACCATCGGACGTGGTGAAAGCAACTGGTGCTCTTGTTTCTGACAGTTTTCACGGAAACGTTATATTTCCTAGAAAGTTGGAAGATGTCAAATGCAGATGCTTGTTCGAATATACGGAATATTATAATATGGATTATTTCCTACAAATACAACACAAGCAAACAACAACTATCAGTAATTCACATTACCTAATTTGTAGGTTATTTTTAAAATCGGTCATCAACAACCAATTCCGACGAATAATAATTATTCCTTATTAAGTTTGCAAACTTTAGAAGACATGACCCCAAAACCTTACATTTCCTATATTGAATTTTTTTTTTGTTTTTATTCAAGAAAAACAATCATTATTTGCGCGCTTTGGGCGTGTCCAGTTCCCTGTGTAGAAAAATAAAACAACTTATGAGTATATGTATTTAAAACCCAACACGTTTCGATGATTAGACACGGTAATAGAAGATTAGGTGAGCAAACTTGGGACAAAGGAAGTGGGAACAACCTCTTAGATAAGGTTTAGTGAGAAAGAAGGTGAGATGATAGTGAATGAAGAGAAGGAGGATCTACGAAGGAGATCATCACAGGTTGATCGGAGAAAAGTAGGGGAGCGGAGAAGAAAGAGGAAAAAGAATATAGCGATGAGAGACTCGAAACTGAACAGTTGGATGGGAGAGGTAGAAGCCAAGGAATAGATTATTGACATGGGAGCAAGAGTGAATGTTGGAAGAAAGTAAAGAAAGAATAGAAGAAGATATTACTTGGAAAGAAAGGAGGCGAATATGGAAGATAAACAAGAGGTTAAAGGTGGTTGGAAGCAAAGGTTAGAAAGCTACGAAAGGGAAAGATAGGATTTACGATTTCTTTCTCGATCCACTGGGATTCGAACCCAGGTCTTAAGATCGTTGGCGTCCATCTGTTGCTCTTTCCCACTTTGTTTAAGACAAGTAGATCAAAAACTTTCATTTGATCAACATCAGCGATAACTAGTTTCTCTTCAGAAATGACTAAATTGTTGATAAATACAGGGTTTATTTATCAATCATCAGTTATTCATCTACCTATTTACCAAACTGGAATGTCACAAAGATCTTTGATCACTGGGAACAGCCGCTCAAAGGCTCTATTTGCTGTTCAACCGATCCATATTTGGGAGACGAGTGATTCTCTCATGGGAGGTCTCGTCAAAATTTAGCTCACGTACACTATTCAACTGTCAAACTGAGCGATTTGTCAAAGTGCTTCTATCCACTGAGTTTCACCATTTCTCTGATGTGCACACAGTATCTCATTTTGCATCGTTTGCTTTCCGTCTGTTACTCATGTTGTACTTAATACTACCTCCATCAAACATCTCGCGTAAAAAAAGTGTCTTCACTTGCCTTAGATTGCCCTGAATTGCCATTAGTTCATGAAAAACTCATCAGGGTTACGCATGTGCACAGCGGGCCAGGAGACCCGATTTCGTGGCCAAAAGTCGATTCTTGAATTTGGAAAAATAAAATGGACTTCTAAACTGAGGAAGAATTGAAGTATTTTTACGACAATTATACGTTGATTGATGAATTTTTGTTCCGACGATATAGGTTCAAAGTTGAAAATCTTGCTTAAAGTAGTAGTGCTACTGGCGTTCGTGGATTACGTTTTTTTATACCAAGAAATCGATTCCAAACCTCGTTCCGTACATTTATTTTATTAATCAAAGTGTAAACTTTCTCTGAAGTCAATTGAATCTGGAATTGTCAATTGCAATATAATACAATAATATTATTAGTGAATGTAGACCAAGATAATACAGCAGAGCACCTGCTTCCGTTGCTCATAACATGACATAACACAACATATTGAGTTTTAAAATATAAGAATGTCTTCCTCAGGATGTGCACTCGAGCATAGGTGTGCTCTTTTTTGTTACTTTTTATTTGTTTCACTGCTTATAGTATATATACATGGCCGCGCACGACCATGCCATGGCGTGTAGAGCGCTGCGCTGCTTCTGGCTTACCTTCATTTGTTTCCCTGGCCACATCAACGAGGGCGTGCGACTCACTTGTTTTGGCAATCCGCTTTCCGTCCACATTCCGTGCGAGGATATAATAAAAAATTAATGAACCTAATTGATGTATAAAATATATACATGTTCAGTATATAAACTTACTGAATAAGATAACATATTATTCTTTCCTCTTCTCCCTGTTTGTCACTGTCGTTCCCATATTGTGTTCCATATTTGAACATTTTGTCATATGAAATGACGAAATCCACTAGAAAGGAAGTTCTTGAAGAAGTCCTCGAAACTGATAATGTAGAAAAAAACTGTTTTCTACATTTTATCAAAGAAAGTAATTGAATGTCAATAATATTGGAAGTGCGGATGTTGAGAGATAGAGACGAAGAATGCTGAATAGTTGGATTCCGAATTTCCAGTTTTATTGACCATGGAAACTAAGCGGGAAAATCTAACATCTTCGCATCTTGGTCGTCCAAGCCTAAAATTTCATGAGAAATCTGATCGCTCAAAGCGGCGGAAATCTGCAAAAATCAGTGCTGAACAGAAGCACAATCCGAGAAAACTATTATTGGCTAGACGAAATTGAATTGACTGATGAAGAGGGAGATGGAACTCACGACAATTTGTAAGGGAAAATCATTTGGAAGCGTGAAAGGCAAGGGGACTCATTCAAATCAAGCAGCCCTCAAAGAACCCTAGAAACCACTTTCCAAGTATACCCAATAATTTTCCGTGTTGAGTTTCCGCCATATTGAATCCGCCATTTTCCGAAATTCTGACATTGGATTTGCATCCAGCGCCCTCTTAAACCTCCGGATAACACTTTTTGAGTGGATCTGACATCAGATTCGGAATCATAACCTTCGAAAACCATATATTAGTGTCCGTGCAATTCATTGTTGTACATTTCTATATGTTTTCCGACTTTTTGCTACGAAACTGGGTCGCCTGGCCCACTGTGATGTTTAGTCTCTTATAGAAGGATAAAGGACATAGTTTTTCCTCGTGGTTGCCCTTAATATTGCCCTCAAGTGGAGCCCTCGCGGACCCCTCACAGTTGTCCTGATGGTGAAATTTTCATGGGGAATAAACACTCTCCATAATTGAATGCTTATCATGGCTGTGCTTATTTCAATTAGTGCAGATGTATTGTTAATATTAATAAGAAATAATAATTAATCTTCAGGAAGGCTTGAAGTCATGCTTCGCTTCTTATCGGACTTCCGATTTACCTTTTGATCGACTTACCAGATCATTAATTACTGGGTAATTTTCTTCCTGTCATGACTGTGAAATCCGGATTATGGTTTAAAGTCCACCTATAATTTTTTTTCAAGTCCTTTGAGATTGGTTAATCATTCGTTTGGTAAGCCACTTGTGACTCACAGTTATGAAATCCCGAGTATTCCACTTATAAACCAGAGCTTTTCAGTGTAATACACTGTTCAACCAAGTAATCCGGAGTTATCGACTTGTGATACTATAAATTTGAATTGATTCAATTGTGTTTCACAGTAATTTCAAAATCCAGCCTAACACAGTTGTAACCCACACTATTTCTTTTGTGATTCGGAGTTATCTCAATAAATATATATTGCCCCATTTTGATTCAAGTGATCCGGTACAATTTGAAGGTAGTCCAATTTATGTTCTCCATTATGAATTTTTGTTCTTCGAAGTGAACTAATTCCTAATCAGAGTATTTCACAAAGAATCCAATTACATCTTTTTGTGATCTCGATAAACCGTAGTTATCTGGCGCAAGAAGCAATTCCATCAAGTGATTTATCGTTAGCTACCTGTAAACAATGCAACGTAGACTAATCCAAGTAAATCAGGAATACACATTTCTGAGGAACTTGAGTATTCTAGCGAAATACAATTTTAATCCACCTTAATCTACTCCTAAACTATTTATTTATTTTTTTGCAGCAAAGAAAGCAAATCTTGCATCAGACTTGCAGCTGAACGCTGGTTGTTGCTTTATTTCTATCAGTGTAAACATCTGCCCTTCTGTCAACCCATGTCCCCGCAAACCGCTTTCGCATTACTTCAGGGGCATAGGAATAAGATCAATCACGCCGGGCCCCAGCGTTCTGCTGTTTTGGGCACTTTGGTCATCTCATTCTCACCCCACCAATATGTACACATCGAGCAAAGCAGTGCGATAAGTCACTCATCAGGCTTCTTTTTTCGACATTTTGACAGACGTTCACTGTATAATACCTTGAACATTGACCTTAGTTGCCGCCTCTCGGTACACCATACAACTTAAGGTACTTGGAAGATGATTGGTCGAGGTACTTTTACTTTTTGACGCGCAGAAGTAACAGTGTCGAGTACTTGCGCACGCCGCCTTGTGCTCCTATATGCCGCACCTTCAATAGCACGTCGTCCTGTCTGGGCAAGTGCAGGTTGCTGTCAAATGACCATAGCTTGGGCAACGGTAGAACACAATGACCACCGTTTTTCTTCCTACACGGCAAGACATCCAGTTCGCCTTCAGGTTTCACGTGCTGAGCATCTTTGCGTAGTTTTCCTTCGTCATTCAAACGTAACCCTTCAGGTTTGTTCTAAAGATTCATTTCGTAGGACTCGCCTTGAAGTCATCCGCATCTATATCACCAGAATGGCTCTTCAGAGCATCAAAAAATTCACCCTCCCCCGTCGGGGAATCATGATTAAGAATCTTGACTTCACCCCAGGGAACGAGCTAACGCACTCTTATTTGGCTGCCTACTGTCTCTTTGTTGGTTAAAGAAAGTTTCCTTTTCCTTCGTCCCAATAACCCACCTTAATTAGGATACCTGCATTTCAGGTTCACCGCACGCCTTTGATTTTGGCGACGGAGGAAGACGGGAGTCTTCATCGTTCTTCGTTTCTCTCGGAAGACCTTAGCGTAGTCGAAACCTTCAGCCTCGAGTTTAGCTCTATTTCGTGTGTCCTCTTCCTCCGTTTGCTTTTTTAGCAGCTGTTGTACCTTCTTAAGCCCGTCGCTTTGAGACCAGCGGTTTTAAACAAGTCACCGGAAGACTCTTAGTAGACTCTCTAACCCTTCTTAGTTCTTTACGTGAGCGTGTTACTCTTAGGCTAGCCATGACAGAACTGAACATTGTATTGAAGGCCCTACGGCTCTTTGTCATTGAGCAACAGGAGCTCTCATATATTACCAAACTTCTAGCATACTTGAGGATGTCGCAATAATCGTTGGGGTCCTCACACTCTTCCACAATAATTTATTCAATATACAAATAATTTTTTATTCGTGGGTACTTCACATCAAAACGAGCAAGGAAAACAAAAAAGATGATTTCGATACATCCATGTACGTCTCTGGTAATGTTCCTTCGATGGATCTTTCAGATCTTTTTGGTGATCTGGACTCTACCTACTGAGTTTGTATACTTGATGACGACTTATCCTCCAGTTCTTTATCATCTAAGTACACAAGTACACTTGTGCTTCGATGTCTTCGTCTTTCTTTAAACTAAAATCCCTCTGTGAATGCTCATCATTGTTTCATTTTTGTATTTTCTTTTGAGACTGTCCGATAGATTCGAGGGCTATCACCACGTTTATGATTTTTTCGGAATCTCTTTCCTAAGCAACTGCTGAGACGCTTTTTCTATTAGTAGGTACTCGAAGTCTTGGTTAAGCGCTTCACGACCGTTCCTCGCCCTTTGTAAACCTACCGTTTGAGTGATTTATTGACCTTTTTATGTGAACCAGTTGCAACTTGCGCAATGCTTCTTCTCTTACGCCCTTCAGACTAACGATGTCGAGCTGTACAAAAAAACCTTTCCCGGCTAAGTTTTGTCAGGACTATAAGCTTAGGGTAGTGTGCTGTTCACATGACTTGTTGTACCAGAATCTTCAATCCAAAACTTCTTTACATCTTGAACCTTCACTTCCTAATGTTTTCAGTATACCATTTTTTCGGATGATTTCTCATATTCTCTTGATCCAGAAGCTAGTTCTTTGTGAGTATCTTTGATACAATGATGAGCTCTTACAATACAGCTACTCCATAAACCCCTGTATGAATGCAGTATGCTTGTCCGAAATGATTTCTGGTGAATTCCGAAATTTAGACTAATGAATTGTTATCCACGAGCTTATCAATCGTTGGGACGCTGGATATTTTTTCTTGCTAAGTCTCATTCAGAACTCCAGGAGCCTCATTATTTACCACTGATCACACTTTGATATTCAAAAGCATATGCTTCATTCTTTTCTCCAAACCGCTAATTGTCATTCAGAATTTCAATCTAAAAGCTTGGACATCTTCTTTATTTTTCAAAATAATTAACCACTGTAACACTGAATACAACGGCTACCCTGTTTGGCCCATACCCTGTTGGGGTAAGTAAGGAAAATATTCGTGTATATTTGAAAGAATGGATGAGGGAATGCTAGATGTGGGGATCAGTGAAAAAACCTCATATCCGGATGAGTTGTACAAGAGAAACTTAATATTAAAACTGTGTGCTTCCGAAATCCTAAAAGTCCATACATCTTTTGAGTATCGCAATTATCGTTGCAATCATAAAGAATTAAAAATATCCCGAATGATTCCGAGTGATCTGGGTGATTCCAAGGTTTTTCAGTTTTATCAATGGTAATACATTGTCTTACCCCTGGTAAACCGAATTTTAAGAGTTGTTTCCCTACCTATATTACTTTTGGTTCCCGATGCAGCAGCTCCTAGCTTTGGGCTGGACAATGCTTTTTCTACAGGGTAAGCGTAGTAATTAATAAAATATCTGATGTAGGAAATATCTTCCGGACATTTTTCGCAGCAAATTCCTCAGAATAAGCCGACGAAAAGTGTCTCACATAAATTCAGAAGCCTGAAAGCCATGCCATTTAGGGTATGTTACGAGCTGGCTGCTCGTTAATTAGATTAATTGATGTCAAGTCTCTAGTTCCGAGGCGGCGTACCACGTGCATGAAAGGTCGTCCGACCTTTGCTTCTTTCATCTCTGATCATGCTTTCAAAACGATGGGATTTATCAGAGGATTCTTGGGCTCGCAAGTGCCATAAAATATCCCATAGCAGTTTTAGCTGATTAGATCTTTTCTTCTCAGACTCCCGTTTTCGTAAAAATGGGGTCGTCTATTAACATCAAAGAATGGCGGCCGATATATTAATAATCAGTCACTACAGACTGTTCAATTTTATGAAATTCCTTGATGTTGGATATTCGAAGAGAGAGTGAATTATCGATTTATTATTTCAACTTATTTGAATTATTATTCTGAAACGACAAATATAAGCAGAAAATAATATTTTCGAACCAAGAATATGAGTTTGCAATTACAAGAAGCATACTTCGATTTTGAGTTCGCAAATAGCTTTTCATTCCATATGAAAATGAATTCCAACCAATTATTCTGAAGAAAAAGGCAAACAATTAAAAATAATTGTTCAATTCCTCACCAAAAGGGTAGATTTCTGATTGGAAAGATACGATACAACTGGAACAACCAATCGATTCCAACAAGTCTATAAAAAAACGAGTTCTTTCCAAAATAGTTGATCGTTGAACCATGAAGATAGAGTTTACACAAACAAGGCTAATTTTGAATCCAGGAGGCCGGAATATTTTCATATACTCACAAATTAAATAGATTTTGGGCCAAAATATAATAATATCACGATGATATGTTTG
>WSXT02153782.1:0-10211 GCA_011762715.2 Neuroterus valhalla | reverse complement strand
TTTACTTTATTGAAATATTGCAAAATGTGATCGGCATACGTGATACTATCGTTTTACAAAAGATATGAATTTTTTTCGAAAAAAAATTGATTTTTCTCACATAAGTTCCATGGGGACGCACTGATTTTGCTTTTATGTTGATCACCATGTCCGCAAATACTGACTGCCTCATTGGCATATGTTATCATATCATTACACTTTTTGGCAGTGGGCTGACGGACTATTATGATGAGAATGTAAAAAAGACGAATTTTCAAACAGTTTATTTAACCACAGAATACTGGTCTCATCAGGTTAACTCAATCCTGAACAGACGATTTTCTAACGAGGAATTTAATTTTGAGTTATGAAAGATTCAAATTTTCGCCAACGGCCATGCCGCGCGCTCAAGAAACTAGTTCCCATCCGATCACTGAAGTTAAGCAGCGTGTGACGCGACTAGTACTTGGATGAGTATCCGTGTCCTCCCGTGTATTCAACTCAACCAAATATGACTCTTTGCGAGTTATGCTTACCCCGTAAGGGATTATGGCTTAAGGGTACAAACAAACAAAAAAATCTCCCTGCTGCGCAGGTACATTCTCATGGCGCGCAACTCGCAACTTTGAACGCGCTCAGGGCGCGCGTCATTTGAATCTCGCGCTCCGCACTTGGCTTCCTACGTGCTTGATTCAGTTTACAGTGTAATGCATACACAGAGTTGTAAATATTGCAAAACTGCTGAAAACCTCTGCTTTCTATGAAGATTATTGATTATTTCTTTTATTTTCGACGAGAATTTCCGAATATTAATTTTACTTAAGGCCTTGCTGACCTTAAGGGATACATTTTTTTTACACTACGCGCCACCGATATTTACATCTCACAAAGTTTTGCTAGCAAATTGAATTTTGCATTGTTTAAAGAGCGTGGCATTGTCACGATAAAAACAAAAAATATACATACGTCTTATTGAAAAATAGTCAACAGTAAATCTGTACATTTTTTTAAGGACAACAATCTTAATTCTTAACATTTTTGTCGTATCTTACATAGTTTTGTTGAAAAATGAGTTAAACAAAAAAACTATGCATCTTATGAAAGAAGTGGTTCGATAAGATTTTTAGATCTTTTCAGAATGAATAATTTTTGTCCTTAACATGTTTTTGCACCTTGCATAGTTTGACCGGAAATGTGCATTTATGATTTTTCAAAAAGCTATTCTAAAGAATAAAACCAGAACCATTGGTCAAAAATGGCTGGTTAACGATCTTTTCTTTTCCGGCCTCAAAAGAGTTTGCCGAAGCGCAATCCAATAGGATCATTCTTTTGAAAGTTATCGAGTTCACAGACAGACAGACAGCCAGACAGACAGACAGACACGCAGGCAGGCAGATATAATACAGACATACAGACAGACAGGCATACCTACAGTCAGACAGACAGACAGATAAACACATACGTAAAAATTGTTTTTTCTGACTCAGGGGGTCTCAAAACGTGGAGATTTCATCAAATCCGTGAAAGTCATTCTTTGCATAAAACCAATTACCTTCTCATTCAGAATGAGAATGTAAAAACTTCCTTTTGTACAAATGTGAAATGTCGCAAGAAAGGGCCTATCATAGCACACTTCTTCTTTCAATTCTCCTGTAAAATTCTCTCAAACCGACCAAGGGCCCTTTCTTCGCGACAGGTAACAAATATGTATTTCGTATGATATTGCGAACAACATCTCTTGTTTCAGGCGACACTTTCGTCACACAATTCTTGTAAGCAATCGTCCTCCACACATCCCTAAAATGTAGAATTTCAGCTGGAGATTTTACTTCATTTTTCTAAACTTTCCTAATCCAGTGAATGTACAGTATGTGATTCAAAAGAATAGAAAATACTGATTCAAATGCTTGAGCTTGGCAAATATACAAAATGTTTCCATAGAATTGTTAAAATCAATCATTTTTGAATTTCAAGCTTTATCGCCGATGTGATTCGGTTAAGTATATATTTAAGAAATCTGTTACTTCGTCTGTGAGGTACTGACATTCAGTAGAAATTTTAAAGACCTGGGACCTTTCCAAAATAACAAAATAAAAAGTATTGAAACTGCTTTTTATTTGGTTTCTGGGGGGGGGGGGGCACGAAAAATGTGGCATCACACATCAAAAATATAACTATTTCAAGAAATGTCCTTTATATCTCGTTCTTTGCCTAAATTTAAGAAATGCTGAAGAATTTAAACAATTTAATTTTAAATGGAACTTCTCTATTATTTCTGAAAAAATGATCGTTTTAAGTCAAAACTTGTGTATTTTGTATTAGGTTAAAACTACAAAATTGAATTACTTCCTCAGGAACAAATATTACTAGTAGGAGATCCATCTCTTTAGTTGAAAATTCAACTTTTTGTTTAAATAATGTTTTTTTCTTATTTAGGATGAATTTGCTCAAATGCCAATCAAATTAATCCATTTCTTGTTAAAAAATTTATCGTTTTCATTTAAAAATTCAACTATTTGACTTATTTAACTATTTCACAAGTTCAACTACATGAATAAAAAATGAAAATTATCGTTCAAAATTCGTCTTTTTGGCCCAAAACTCAACTGATTTGTTTAAAATTCGTCTTCTTGGATCAAAAGTTGTATTATTTTCATAAAGGAATAAACAATAAATTTTGTGAAAAATTTATGTATATTTTCGGGTTGACAAATCGTCCTTTTGTCTTAAAATTGGTATTTTTTGTTACGCATGCAATTCTTTATTAAAAAATTATCCTTTCGACTTGAAAATTCAACTCTTAGATTGACAATGTACATTACGATTGGAAATTCTTATTTTGTTTTAAAGATTCCGATGTTTTATAAAAAATTGGTTTCTTTTTATTGGAAATTTAACTGCTTTGTTGAGTATTGATTCTTCATGGTAGAGAATTCAATTTTGCATAAAAGTTCAATTTTTTTGTTGACCATAAACTGTTTGGTTGAAAAATTCGGCATACAGGCTTAAAACTGCAACTTTTTTATCAGAAATTTTCCTTTTGGGTTTGGAAATTTAAATTCCATCAGACAATTAACTTTTTGCTTCGAAATGTATATTTTTTGGTTGAAAATGTACATTTTTGGGTTGAAAATTCATATTTTTGTGTTGAAAATTCAGCTGTTTTGAAGAAAATTCGATTAATTGGCTGAAAATTCAATTATTTTGTTGGGAATTTACCCATTTTGTTTAATATTGAATTGTTTTGTTAAAATTTTTATGCGAGTATTTGATTTCAGACAATCAGTGTTGTTTTTTTAAACTAAAATTAATCAACAAATACATAATAATGTTAGGAATGGAGTGATAAAATGTTAAAATTTTTCAGTAAAAGAAATTAATTTTTTTTCAAATCAACTTCGGGTATGTTAAAACACCCTCTTGATATGATACTTGGTTATGAAAAAAATGATTTCGATTTGTCAAAACGAATCAAATATACCAATTCATTATTTTGCTATTTTTCAACATACAAATTTAGTTTTTTCAGAGAAATAAATTCCCAATGTCTTGCTAGTAGCCCTCTATAGTTATTTTCTATCAATACTGAACAATTAGTAGTTGCAGTTGAAAAATGTTATAAAAAAATTCATAATTTGGCAATTTTTTGGTAGATAAATTTAGTTCATCCAACATAATCAATTAAATGTGTATAACCAATGGGCTTTTATTATGATATTTTGCTGTTAGACAATTTTTCATAAATTGTAAACAAATTTAGTGAACAGATTACTCTGAGGCTGCAAAAAATAAGAATATAGGAATAAAATACACAATTTGATTTGGTGAAACATGGACGAACTGAGAGTTTTTAAAACATTTTTCACCATTTCAACTTATTTTTATACATATTTATAAAAATAATAAACACGCGATGCCGGATGATACAGTATCATAACAGAGAGACCTAGCTCAAAATTTGTAGTCGATATAAAAAGCAACAATATGGTGTTCCCATTTGAAAAAGGCCTCGAAGTAATTTATTTATCAAATTTGTTTAGAAATTATGACTTGTTGTCTCACAGAAAAATATCATAGTAAAGGTCCATTTGTTATACACATTTATTTGATTGTGCTAAAGAAACTAAATTCATGTGCTAAAACATGGCCGAATCATGCATTTTCTTTATTACATTTTTTAGCAACAATTACTAATTGTTTATTAGCAATAAATCTAACTCGTTTAAACGAATAAGAATAATTTTTTTATAACCACGTATCATATTGAGAGATATTTCTATCATATCTGAAGTCGGGTTGGAAAAAAATTTATTGCTTTTACTGGAAAATTACAATATTATGCATTTGTTAATTAATTTTGTTTGAACAAATAACACTTCGCTTCTGAAATCCAAGAATTGCATACAAATTTATAAGCAAGATATTTAGTGTCCTTTCTATTTGAAAAATCGAACAAATTTATATGACAATGGATTCTTTATCCATTTGTTTAAGAAATTTGTTTAAATAATCAGTCAATAGTCTCCATTTCCTCATAAGTCAAATTGAATTTCTTTTCTTGAGATTTTCACTTCAAACACACATCTGAAGTAGCCATATATCATGTATCATCACTAATTCCGTGTACTTTCGCATAAATTGGATAATTACCTACAAAATGGCATCTTCGATTTTTTTTTTCTTATAAATTTTCATTGGTAAATAAAAAGAAATTAAGCCATTTTTTTTAATTGCCTTGAGAACATTTTTAGAAATTTCGTAAGCTTCAATCTAAAAAAAAAAATTAGTTTAATATTTTGGGATGAAAGTTATTTTGCTACCAGGCCAAAAGTCACTGTTTGGGGTAACAAATTGGTTAATTTCAATACTTTTTGTGTAAAACAATTTTTTTGAGTGGTGAGCTAAGAAAAAAAATCGTTTTACACAAAATCTAGTATAGAATTGGCAATATTTTGTCTATGGATACGCATTTGCTTCAAAACCGGGAGTAGGCCCTAATAAACTATAGGTTATAGAACCATGTTATTTGTTATATTCAGAATCGAATTAAAAATTTTAATTCTGAATTTAATTTCTTTTCTATTTTATATTCTTTCTATTTATTTTCTTCTATTTTTTGTTGAATTTTTCTTTATTCTTGAATGTTTATTATTGATATATATTTGATTTCAAGTGAATATTCTTGCTCTTGTGTTTTATTTTAATGCATTATATTTTATTATATTATATTTTACTTTTTTTATTCTATCTTATCTAATCGTATATTATCTTATTTAATTTTTTTTTAAATTTTACTTTAGTTTTTTCATTTTTTTCCATGTCAATCTGTTTTATTTTTTTCTATTGTAATATATTTTATTATATTATATTATATTTAACTTTATTTTATCTTATTTCATTTTATTCCATATTATTTTATTTTATTTAATTTTTTTGATTCTATTTTATTCCATCTTATTTCATTTGATTTTATTTTATTTCATTTTCGATTTGAATTCGGAATATAAAAGCCATGTTCTGCCATGGGAAACTCGTGATCGCTTTTAACATCAGATCTTTGAGGGTGTTCCCCTCCGTTTCTCGTTTTGAAGCTCCCTGTATCGACCCCAAAATTTTTCCGACAGAAAGGGTCGATGACACCCCTCCTATTTTATTTCGGAGCCCCCTTTCATCCGGAATTCACCCGGAAGTCCTCTTGTCAAAACGGCCACCATAAGTGCAAAGAGAAATATCAGTTTTCTCAAGTCTCTACCAAAATGTTAAATTTTGCAGCCCCATAGGCAAATTTTTCTACAGAACAAGCAGACCAATTTCTTAGAGAAGAGTTTAATTTATTATCAAAAAGGTGATTTTACAACAAAATAATAACATTTTCAACAAGATAGTTGGATTTTCAACTAAAAATATAGTACGGAAAACATAATACCTACTTTTTATATCTCAATTTGAACAAAAATGATGAACTCTTTACAAAAAATTAAATAGTCAATGTTCTGATCAAAAAGATTTTAATTTTTTATGAAAAATTGTGTAATGCAAGCAAAACTGGTCAATTTTAACTTAACAGACAAAAAAGCGAATTTTCCAGAAAACAGTAAAACTTTCAACTGAAGAGATGGATATTCAATTCTTCAACTTAAAAATTATATTTTTAACAGAGTTGTTCAACTTTAGGCCAATTAGTTGGATTTTCAATCAGTAAGATCAATCTCCCACCAAAAAGACAAATTTATAACAAAATGTTTCAATTTTTAATCCAATTGTTGAGTTTTGTAATCAAAAAGTTGAAATTTGAAGCCAAAAAGACACATTCCTTATGTAGCAGTTGAATTTTCATCCAAAATGACTATTCATCATCTAGGAAGACGATTTTTCACGAGAACAGTCAGATTTTCCACAAGAAAGATCACTCTTCAACGAAATTATAAAATTTTCAACAAAATAGTTCAATTTTCAATTCAAATTCTGAATCTTCGTCAAGTATTTGAATATTCAATCAAAAAAGACTATGTATAAACAAAAAATATGGTAGTTTCGATTATTGAAACAAAACGAGATTTTGATTTTTTGTGAAAAAACAGTCCACTTTGAACAAAATAGATGAAATCTCAACGAAAAATGTAATAGTCGATATTTCAACCAAAAAATTTCAATTTTAAATATTTGAATAAAGAAAAAACAGACGAATTTTATACACATTGATTGAATCCTCAACCAAGACAGATTAATTTTCAACCAACTAATAAAATGAATTTTGAACAAAGTAGTCCAATTTTCAAGCAAGTAGTTAAATTCTTATTAAGAAAATTGACTTTTTTAAACTAAAAATTTCATTTAATTTCATTTCATTTCATTTAATTGAGTAAATCCAACAGTCCGAAGACCATTTACAGGATTATAAGTTCATAAGTTTGAATTAGAATACTTAATATAAAAATAATATTTTCTATGCTAATTTAAGTGTATGTACATATGTACGCGCATACACATACATACAAATATATACATATACATACATATACATAAATATGCATACATATGTATACGTATACATACACACATATATACACACACATACATACATACATGGCGCATGTTTGACAAGAATTTTCTCGAGATTCTGATTGATTCATCGTTGCTGAATGTAACTATGTACCGTAGTTAAAAATGTGCACAGGGACTGATTGAATATATCAGCATCGTATTGAACATTAAACATTGTATTATACATCTCACACATGGTATCTATTGGCGTTGTATATGGAGACAAAAAATGTATTTCCAAAAAAATAGTTTAAGTTTCAACAATAAAAATTTGTGTTCAACAAAATAGTCCAACTTTCAAGCAAGTGGTTCAATTCTTATTAAAAACATTAATTTTTTAGAAATAAAGACGAGATTATAACAGAATGCATAAATTTCTAATCAAATTGCTAAATTTAAATAAAAAAAACGATCCATTTTCAACTAAAGATGGAAAAGTTTAATAATCATTTTAAAAATTCAATTTTGGAATAACAAAAAATGAAGGTATTTCCAATATAATAGTTCAATTTTCAACAATAAAAATTAATGTTCAACAAAATAGTCCAACTTTCAAGCAAGTAGTTAAATTCTTATTAAAAAAATTAATTTCGTAGCAAAAAGATGAGATCATAACAAAATGCATACATTTTCAATAAAATTCCTGAATTTCAATGGAAAAAAGATTCATTTTCAGATAAAAATGGAAAAGTTTAATAATCATTAAAAAAATTTAATGTTCGATTATCCAAAAATAAAGGTATTCCCAATAAAATAGTTTAATTTTCAACAATAAAAATTAATGTTTAACAATGTTGTTCAACTCTCAACCTAGGACTTGAATTTCCAAGAAAAAAAAGAAAAATACACAATGAGAAATTGAATAGTTAATTTTAAACTGAAATCGATCAATCCTCAATTAAAAATATATTAATTAATCTTTTTATTGGAGATTCTTAATATTAGTTCAAACGTTAATTTGATTGGGAAATGGAACTATTAGATTCAAAATTTGTTCTCGTTGTTGTTGAAAATTAATTTTTCTAACTGAAAAATTATATTTTATTTTATGTTTGGTTTAAAATTCGCTTTTCTGATGGAAAATTTATCTTCTTGGTTGGAATTTTATCTTTTTCGATTAAAATTCCACTGTCATGTTGATATTTAATTTGTTTTTGTTGCAGAATAATTTTTCCTTTAATGCGTATCCCGATATTAAATTCCACGGTTCGGATTTTTAGTTTAAAAATTCTTTGGTTGAAGTACAAAAAATTACACGTTTCATTGAGAATACATATTTTTTGGTCGAAAAATAAATGACTTTGTAAAAAATTAATTTTTGTTGTTATCGCAGGTTCCTGATTGTAGTTGATAATTCAACTGTTTGGCTGTAAACGAAGTTCTTTTGAATTGAACATTTTTGTATAAAATTTAACTATTTATTTAGACATTTATCTGCTTGGTAGAAAATTGAATTTTTTGTTGATAAATCACATTTTCGGGTTGGAAATTCAATTGTTTTATATGAAATTCGTCTTTCTGGCTGAAAAATTTAGGAATTCAGTAGTAAATGAAACTTTTTGGTTCAAAATTTGACTATTCATTTAAAAAATCAACTTTTTTGTGAAAGATTAATTATTTTGTTCTCGAAAATTTATGATTGTAGTCGATAATTCAACTGTTTGGCTGTAGATGAAGTTCTTGTGAATTGAACTTTTTCGTTTGAATTTTAATTATTCATTCAGAAATTAGTTGCTTAGTGGAAAATTCACATTTTTGTTAAGAAATCGTTTTTTGAGTTGAATATTCAACTGTTATGTAGATAATCCGTCTTTTCGACTCAAATTTTAACAATTTTAGGGCAAATAAAATTTTTGGTTGAAAATTTGACTATTTATTTAGAAATTCGGCTGTTTCGCAGAAAACTATTTTTCTGTTGTTGAAAAATCATATTTTAGATGTCAAAAATTCAATTTTTTCGTAGATGATTCGTGTATTTTCGGTTTTCAAGTTTAAATGTTCTGTTGAAAAATCAATTTTTTTATGTAGATCAATAATCTAATCAACCATCTTTTTGGTTGAAAATGAATTAACCTCTTTGGTTAGGAATTCAATTATTTGTTTGCAGATTAACTTTATCGTTGAAAATTCAACTGTTTTGTAGAATTTTTGAATTTATACATGACTTTCACAAAATAAAAAAAGATGGCTTTTCAGCAATAATGCAATATAATTTCCAACAAAATAGTAGAATTTTCAATCAAAAAAGGATAATTCCTAATGGGAAATATAATAGTTTTGATATTTCAACCAGAAAAAGATTTTGAGTTTAAATGAAGGGATTCAAATAAAAAAATAATAGATAAATAATCAACAAAAATTGTGATATTCGATATTTCAACCAGAAAAATTGTAATTGTAAATCAAAAATAGTTGAATACATCCAAAACAAAAGATTTTTTAACACAATAATTGGATCCTGAACCGAAACAGATTAATTTTCTAAAAACTAATGAATGAACTAATAAAGTAACTAATTTTCAACAAAGTTGTTCTAGATTCAAACGAAGAGTTGAATTTTGAACTAGAATAGAATTCAATTTTTATGAAAAATAACTGTTCATTCTTGAGCAGAAAATAATCAAATTTGAAAAAAATGGATTCAACGTCATAAAACAAAATTTCAACATCAACAGAATTGAGGACCTCAACTGAAAACAAATATTCTTGAACCAAAGAGTTCCTTTTTTTACCACAAAGAATAGTTTTCTACCAAAAAGACGAATTTTTAACAAAATGTATAAATTTTGGTTTAAGATATTAAATTCTGAACAAAGAAAGATTTATCTTAGCTGAACTTGAATAGTTCAATAATTTTCAATCAGAAAAATTAATTTCTAACAGGAAAAGTTTGTTTTCTAACTGAAAAGATGCATTTTGAACTTAGGTAATGAAAGTTACAACTGAAGAACTTTGAAGAAAAGTAGTTTTTCTTCTAACCAACCTGTGGGATTTTCAAAAGGAAAAGTTACTTTTCTACCGAGAAGCTGAAAGTTTTATTTTGAAAAAAAAAATTTTACAAAATACATGACTTTTCAACAAACCTGTTGAATTTTGCAGCCAACAAGACAAATTATCCACAAAAAAGATTTATTTCCAACTGGAAAATGCATATCATTTTCCAACAAGGAAGTGAATGCACATATAAT
>WSXT02153771.1:0-10211 GCA_011762715.2 Neuroterus valhalla | reverse complement strand
GAGATTTCATCAAATCCGCGAAAGTGAATTTTCACATAAAACCAATACCTTCTCATTTAGAATGAGAATGTAAAAATGTAAAAATTTTCAACCTAGAAACTATCATAATAGTAATAATGTAAAAGTTCCTAACTTACAAACTTGGAGCAAGACCACGCAATCGAGTGGTCTGACTCCAATATTTTTTTTAACATTATAACGTATAACTTTGAAAAAAAACAACATGGATTTTATAAATAAAAAAAAACAACTTACGAACTTATCTCAATAGTAGAAAACAACAAAAAACTGAATTCATATCCTAATGGGCTGCACACAGCTCCAAACAAAACAACAGAGAGAAGGATGGGAACCTTTTAGATAATTTTTATCTTTTAACAACTGTAAGTAGGTTATTGTAATAGCATAATTTACATTGTTCTCTTAATTTACACTTTCTTAACAATTGTAATCTCTTATGTCTAGAATCCCGAAACCTTTATAAAAAAACCAACCATAACCTTTACAATAATAGCTAAGAAATGGAACCTCAAGTTTTTTTAAAAAACAATCCTGATTTTTCTATCATGAGAAGGAAAACCTTCATTTAGCAAAAAAAATTTTTTACGAAGATTGTTTATGTGGTACGTGCTACTGTAGGATAATTTTGATGTAAACGTAGTTATTTTTGATGCGCAATTTGTATTAACCTTACTGTTGCATTAACCTTTGTAATCATTACAGTTCTGATGAGGCTATAATATATAGCGAAATGCATTAGCAAAATAAGCATTGTTTTTTTAGAAACACCAAAAAGCTCAAGACCTAGGGCCACGATAAATCCAGCTTCAAATTATATTCAGGTCTATAATCTTCAAAAATTATTCGTAACAGTTTAAGAGAATTGAGAAGGAGTCTCTCGTAAGGACAGTTTTCCAGAGTTGTAAGGGAAATGTGTTGTCATCAAATTCAATCAACAGTACCTGAGAGTAAGTAGGGGGTACACGATGATAAAAATCACGAGTAAAAGATTTTTTAAGTCCAAATAAGGAGAGAAGGGCATTTTAAATAATATCAGGAAAAGTTTCTTTGGGGTTTGGAAGAGGGTGCGCAATCACAAAAATTATTCGGAAAAGTTTACAAGGATTGAGAAGGGTTCTCTCGTAAATGAGAGGGGTGACGATTTTGAATAACATGAGAAAAAGTTCTTCAAGTGTTTGAAAAAGAGTGGTGTTCGAAATACGGTTTGCAATAACGATAATTATTCGAAACTGTTTAAAAGAATCGAGAAGGGGTCTCCCATAGGGACAGTTTTCAAGAGTTGTAAGGGAAATGTGTTGCCACTGAAATCAATTAACAGTATCTGAGAGTTACTATAGGGGCTGCCGGATAATGAAAATCAGAAGGGACAAATTTCTAATGTTCAAAAAAGGTGTGGAGGTGATTTTAAAGAAAATCAGTTTTAAGGGAAATGTGTTGTCATTGAAATTAATCAACAGTACCTGGGAGTTAGTAGGGGCTACGCAATAATGAAAATCAGAAGGAACAGTTTATGGAACAAGTGCGTAATTGGAAAAGCTTTAAGGGGGAGATTCTGTGGTTCGTAGGGTCTAGTGTGTTCATAAGAAAGAACAGGGAAGGGAGAAATTTATTCAAAAAATCAAAAGAAGTAGTTCGGAAGATTCAGGAAGTTCGTGTAGGGTCCCGAAAATCAATAGGAAGAGTCCCTGAGATTTCTCAAGAAGGGTGCGTGATTACATTAAACCGGAGGGAAAGTTTTCAGAGGGTAAAAAATATGTAATAGGTGTACAAAAATCAAACACAGCAGTTAATGTGATTAAGAAGTGGGTTTCCTGTTCTGAAATTTCTAGGATAAAGGGATGTCCCAATCATTGGAATCCATACAGACAGTTTTTGACAATTGCGATTTGGGGTCATCAGAATCAATGATGACCGTTTCTGAGTATTTCATCCCATCCTATACCACTTTTCTCATCCCACCATATCCCTGCCCATCCTGTAATATCCCATCCTATCCCATCCCATTCCATCCCGTCACGTTCCATACCATCTCTTCCTATCACATTCTAGTCCGTTACATCCCACTCCATCCCATTCCATCCCATTCCTTCCCATTTCATCCCATCCTGTTCCATACCATCCGATGCTACCCCTTCCCATCCTATTTCATTCCATTCCATTTAATTCCATCCCATTCCATCCCATCCTATTCCATCCTTATTCCATCCTTATTTCATTCTATCCCATCCCATCTATTCGCAATTGGTTTCAGTGATCGCACAACCCTCTTTCCAACTCCTAGAAACCAGCTCTGTTGATTTCTGTAGCCACAAATCGCTACTTCAAACGACTGTTTTTATTGTTATTTAGAACTGCACACCCCCTTTTCCACTGTTCCAAACTATCCTTTCCGATTTTTATGACTATACATTATCAAATCTCCAAAATTTCCGTATAGATTTTCACGACCGAAAACTTCCTCTCTTTCTTTCAGAAAGTGTTCCTTCTAATTATTATGACCGAATATAATTAAAAACACGCAATAAATTTTTCCTATTGTGTGGCCCCTCTTGATTTTAATGCCAGAGCATCCTTTTCCCCTCTTCTTATCCATGATCTCTTCCGATTGATACTTATGATCACGCACTCTGAGGAACTGTCCCTATTGATTCTCTTAATCGAGGATTCTGTTTTCCTATCGGTTCGGAAATGCGCACATCTCCTTTAAAACTATGCTAAATTGAATCTAATGATTTCATGGTCAAACATCCCCTTGCTTATTCTCGCAAACTGACTGAAACTTCGCCTGTCGGTTCTTACGTCTCCTCTCCCTTCTTCGCCCCCGTCTGCTTTTTAATCTTGCGAAAACTGTCTCCATTGATTCTCATGACTATAAACCTCCTTTTGAACTTGCTGAAACTTTCCCTCTAGGTTTTTAGGACCGCTTACCTCCTTTCTTCTATGGGATTATATAAGATAAGGCAGCGTGGAATGATATGGAGTGGGAAGGGGTGAGATCGGACTTGACGGGTAGAAACCGGATGGAAAAAGTTTTGTTAAATTGAGATGAGAAGTGTGAGGCTGTGTGAGATAAGCTAAGGTGAAGAGGATTAGGGTGGATAAGGATAAAATAGGATAAGGTGGGATGGGAAAGGATGATATGAGATTGGTTGGGAGGGAATGAAGTGGGTAGGACAGGGTGGGGTGGAATGGAATGCGGGCAAATAAGGTGGAATCAGATGGGTTCGTCAGAGATGTAATGAGATTAGAGATGAGATTATATACGCTAGATGGGATGAGATCAGATGGGCCGGGTTAGAATGGGGTAAGATAAGATAGGGTGGAGTGGGATGGGATAGGATTGAATTGGTTTGTATTAAATGGGATGAGATGGAACGGGATAGTTTGGGATCGGATGGTAAAGGATGGGTACAGAACGGTACGGAACAGAAAGGAACAAAACGGTGTAGGCTGTAACTAGAGGTGCTCGTATGAGATGAGGTGGTACTAAATAGAGCGAGATGTAATTAAACAGCAAGGGGCAGGATGAGAAGAGAAGGAATTAATGTGATGGAATGGGATTGGATGTGACGGGATGAGATGGGAGAGATCGAGATGAGGTGGTATGGGATCGGATGAGGTTGGATAGGATAAGTAGTAAAGAGATGAGATGGGATAAGATTGGATGAGATGAGTTGAGGTGAGATGGGATGGGTTCATGAAAATCATGAAGAACCGTCTTTTTAGGATAAAGGGAGTACGATAAACATAAGGGCGAAAAAGCCTCTCTATCTAGGTGCATACTATAATTTCAACGACAAAGAGATGAATCCCGCATTTTCACGTATATTAGGGGGCTTGAAGATGTCCGCTTTTTACACGGTTGACTCCCTTTTGAGCTCTAGAAGGTGCGGGATTCGTGCCTTTGTTGTAGAAAAATGATTTTATTGAATCATCTCAATGAAATTTCTATCTTTTTTTTCTCCTAATTAGGGATATTCGCTTCATTTTCAGCGGAACTCTGGTAATTTCCGTTACTGTTGGGAGCGAGCAATTATTTCACGGTTAGGCGTCAGCTTTACGCTTGAAGGATTTATTAGACAAACCATTTCTTCTAGCCAAGATTCCGTCAGTTAAATTGCGGCAGACGTACTTCAGAGAAGTAATAACTTTTCCCTATTTAACAGAGAGTGGCTGAATAATTTCAAATCCAATGGAGCATCAGATTATCAAATAACATAAATTTACTCGGAATCGCAAGCGAAATTCAAGGGAGTGTTAAAAAAAATGCACGGTGGGGTAAAATAAAAAACTGAATATTAAAGAAAATTTTTGTAATGAATCCTGCACTAATTTCGTTCTCTTTTTATTGGAAATTTCAGAGTTAGATTCTTTGAAGATCACTGCGAACCGATTTTCAATGTTTTCCTTTAGCTTGTTAGAGATAGAAATGAGATGGGATGGGATGGGATCGCATATGATGGGATGGGATCAGTATTGAGTAGTTAGTTGTTACAAGTAACTAAGTTACTGAAAATTTACGTTATTTGTAACCTTAAGGATAACTTAGTTACTTTTTCAAAAAGTATCTATCAACGTTACTTAGTTAGGATCTTTGCTGTAACTTGTAATCTAATTTTAGTTACTTCACAGTCACTTTGTGTGTGTTTTTTTTTATTAATGTCAATTTATATTTTTCTTCTACTAAAAAAGGACTTCTGAAGATTTTTTCGACTTTTCGAAGAAAAAAGGAGGAAAGTTACATGGCTTCATGTCAACTAGCTCCGAAGTCTTAAGTTTGTTGAATCAGTCTACCAATTTAGAAAAGTTGTTTATCAGGTATAACATCACACTTCCTACCAGTGCGTCCGTTGAAAGACTCTTTAGTGTTACTGGTCTTAAAATGTCTCCTGAAAGATCTGAACTAAAGGATCAGCCCTTCGAAAAGGAATTGCTTTTAGAAGTAAATAAAAAATTGACGAAATATTTCCAATTTATTCCAAATATATATCACTGTTAAATTTACCGAATATCTATCTATTTCTTTATTTATTAAACTCATCCCTGTTTTTAAAAATAACATTATGGAGAATTATTCATATTTTTTATACTAATAACAATATAATCATAATTAATCATTTCCCTAATATCATATTAATTATCTTCATTTGCAAAGTGAAAAATCAGGGACGAGAAAAAAGTAACTTTTAGGTCACTTGAAGTTTCTTTGTCTATTAACTGTAACAAGTTACAGTTAAAAGTGAGGTAACTGCAACTTATTACTTTTTTATGTTAAGTAACGCAACTTTAACTAGTTACTCAAAAAAAGTGACTTACCCAACACTGGATTGGATAGTAGCGGGCAGCATAGGTTAGGATATGATATGATGAAATTTAATGGAATAGAATGGAATATTATGGAAGTAGAGGGGATGTGATGGAATGGAATGGAATGGGATAGGATGGGATGGGCTGGGGTGGGTTGGGATGGGATATGAAAGGATAAGATAGGATGAGTCAAGATAAGATAAGATATGATGAGATGAAATGTAATGGGATGGAATGAGATAAGATAGGATGAGATGGGATGGAATATAACGGGATGTATTGGGATGGGGTTGGATGATACGGGATGGAATGGGATGAAATTTAATGGGATGGTACGGGATGGGATTGGATTGGAAAGAGGTAAGTTGGGATGATAAGAAGATCCATTTTTGGCGAGAATTTATATTTTCCGTTCGCAATTCTCTTCTTCTACTGTTAAACTCAACAAATTACTTCTTCCTCAATCTTTGATGATAATTCGACGAGTTCGAAAATACTCCATTCTCCCTGATTTCAAATATACTTCCCAAGTTCAACTTCATTTATCCAAGGAATAGACATTTTTATATGTTTCTTAAAGCATAAAAGTTTTCCCTAGACCTCTTCACTATTCTTCGACACAAAATTTGTCAAGAATTTTTCAAGTACTTGTGGCTCAAAAATTCAACGATTTGTTTTAAATTTTATTCTCCCGTCCATGACTATTTCTTCGAATCAAAGATTAAACTTCTTTATGGTATTAATAAGCAATTCAAATTTGAGTTAATATGAAAGCTTCACATAAAGTTTGGAATTAGTAATTCCCACAAAAAATTGAAAAATTCTCTCATGTTTATTATTTGGGTCCATTTGAAGAGAGACGTTGAGGGGTTTCAGGAAACTTCCAGGTTTTCATCTCATTCTCGAAAGACAGAGAACATTCTCCTTCTCTCCAGGAATTAGCGCGAGAGAGTCTAAAATACCTCGCACTCAGAACTCTACTAATTGGACGGATCCCGCAATTAGCAAACACGAAGAAGGGTGAAAGAGTCATTTTCAGGAAAAATGGATAGCTGCTTCCTTTTTCAGAGTCTTTTGAAAAATTTCTTGGAACACCATCTTTGTAATCCACAGTATTTTTGCCCTTTTCACATTTTCAACTACGAATGTTCATTTATAATTAGAGGATGTTATTTCGATATTAACGTTCATGCCTTAGCATTTCCTTATTTCGCGTGATCGGGGATATTATTTTCATCCTCATATCTCTTTTTCCTAATCCCTCATAAACAATAGTGCTTTAAATCCCTATCCTGTGATTTCCCAAAAAATCCTTTCTCTTTTTGTCTTTCGATTGTACTGCTCTCTTTCCTCTTCCTTTAACCTCATTAAAACCCTTTCCCGCTAACTCTCCTCTCATTCCCTGTCTTGGTTTTTCTTCCAATTCACACTTCCTTTCTCTTGCCTTCGATCCTAATTTATCCCTTCGAGACTCCTACCTAATCCTACGACCCGGCGTTTTCTATTCTACCCCTGATGTCCATCTTAAACATCTCTCTCGCATCATCTTTCTCTCCTTTTCTCCTTACACCACTACCTTATAGCTCGATACCGGCCGTGACAACGTATCAAACAACTGCATGTGCCTCTTCCAGTCTTCTTCAAACCCTGTTTGTCTTATTATCTATTTCTGCTTCATTATTCCAAGGTTCTTGAGTACCTTAACCTCCCCTAATTTCCCACCTTTCCATCTCGCTGTCCTTTTTTCCTCTTTCCTTCCCTGCTTCCTGAATCTTAATATCCTAGAATTATCTGTATTGAGTCAAATTGCCGTTACGTATAGTTTTCGTTAACATTCCCCAATTCTCCTCATATCTTTTTCTTCATCTTCCCTTCCAAGTCTGAAATTCAAATACTGAACAGGGAGAGGCGAAGTGGGCATCCCTGTCTCACACCTCCAGCTAGTCCTTACTTCACCTTTCAACCTTCTAAAGGATTCCCCCTTATGAATTCCCCCTGTATGATTCAGTTAAATTACATTCTCCTCCACTACTTCTTTCTCTAACCTCTACGAAACTATTAGGACATATATCTTGTATAATAATGGCATCACCCTCTATAATCTTTAATCTATTCCCCCCTTCCTTTTTCCACTCCTGATACCACTTTCTCTCCATTCCATATTTCGAGCCAGCCTCCTCTTCACCATACCCTGTGGACCATCATCCAGGCGAACCCTTTCAATTCCTTCCCCCTAAATTTACATACTCCATTCGGTATTCCATCTCTACCTGCTGATATCCACTCTTTCACTGACCATATCTCCACCTATATTTCTTCCCTAAGCATCTCCTCTTCTTCGACCTTTCTTCTTCCCTATTTCCATCTTCTCCTTGTTTTCTTTCTCACTCCTCTTAACAATCCCATTGAATCTTCTTCCAATTCTTACATTTCAATCCTGCAATGAATCCTTCATACCCTTCATGGTATGAAGCATCATACTCTTTCTTTTTTCTCCTGTATTCTTTGCACTACTGTGTCCATTTTCCCATTTTCTTAATTCTTTCTAGCAGTTCGTATATTTTCCCTTGCTCTACTGTCACTATCAGCGAGAGACAGTCCGATGTCATTTAAACATAGTCTATTATTGTTCCTTTCTTTCCTCCGTATCAGTGTCCTCTCAATCCACATCACCCTCAACGTTCCTTCTCAATGTAAAGCATCATATCTCTTTCAATCTGCTCAGAACTTCCTTCCCTCTCCGTCAATTACTCCGTTTCCAGAAATCCTCACATTCTTCATCCCTTTCTTTATTACACTCTTCCCTCCTATTACTTCTGTCCTTGCATTGAAATCTCCTCCTGTTATCAAATTATTACTTTCTGATTTCCCTTCCATCAAGAGATCCCCTCCAACTGCTCGGTTTTTCCTACCATATCTTCATTGATATGACACCTTCTACCTTCGTTCTCCTATAATTATGTATTGCTCTTATCGTTTTATATTGTCTGTTCGCATCTTGACTTCCCACACGTGTCTCTACAGTAGACTTTCCTTTACTCTTTTTTACTCACTCTCATTAGGCCATCTCTCGAATACTCCTACGACCTTCTATTGACCCAACTTTTTTATAAGGTTCCTATCCTTCCTTTCTAATCCAACTACATACACCCTAGTAGCCAAGCCACTATTCCTTCCTCATTTCGTCTTTGATCACCCATTCTTTCCCCTTCTCACTTACTTTCTCTTCTTCTGTTACTTTTTCACCCCTACGTCCGACCTCTCATCTAAGTTCTTCCTATTTCCATCTCATTCTGATCATATCCCTTCCCTCTTTATTCTTTCATTTATAACCTATGCACTTTTTACGCTTCCTTTTCTCTGTTGTTCTAGTTTACTAATTTTAATTTTCATCTTCCTCTCTTCAAATCAAATCCTCCTCCACTCTCTTCTCACTGTCATTAAATGGCCTCTTAATATTTGACATCACTTCCCTCTCATGTTCTCTCCTTCTTTATTAAACCAGCTTCATTTTATCACTCCTTCCCTTGCTACTTCCTTAACTTTACAGTTTCTTTACCTCTAGCTCCACATTTATCCTATTGGGCACTTTTTCTGCACCTTTCTCCAAATCTCTGCACAATATTTATGTTGTGTGGGAACGATAATAACCCAAAAATTTGACTGTTTTATAAAAACTTCGTATCTCTCACTTCATCATAGAGTTATCAGCTATTTTATTAGAAATCGTGATTGAAAAAACAGTAGGACCCAATATGTCAGTGAGTGAGCGGCAATCTTTGGAATTCCGCCCCTCTATTACGAAAAGATCTTTGCGGTCCGTATTTGTGCGTCCAGCATGCTTCGGCAGTTGTGAATGGGAGGGATGAAATGCTCGCTTTCTCCGCGATTCGAAATAATCGATTCACGTCTAACTTTGCAATAAAAGAACTTGGTATACATGACTTGCACAAGACAAAAATTTTCTAATACTAATATTAAAACCTCTCGCTGTCAACCTTCATTTTCTCGAACGACAGCTACTTACAATGAGGCCAAAGTTGATATAGTTCAACAAAGGTTGGTACATAAGTTCACGGTTGTCAAAAGCGCCCCCTATCGCATAAAAATACGCTTACTTCACCCTAGTAGACGCACCTACGCACAGTGGTTCAAAGGGGCCGAAAAGCTGGCAATAAATAGAGATGTAGGTCGATTTACTTGAAACTTGATACCCAGGGGTTTTTTCGCTCGCTAATTTCGGATTCGATATCAAATTTGTGAGATTCTAAATGTCGATCCGAAATGGCTGCCACTCTCCTGAAAAACTGAAGGGTTCCGCTCAAAATTACGTGTACGAGGGTTTTTGTGCTCGCTGAATTCGAATTTCATATCAAATTTGTGAAATTCAGAACAGCAGATCCAGAGTAGCCGTTGCCTTATTTCTGAAAATTCTGTTGAATTGGTTGAGAATATAATGAAATTTCTTGTATCGTGTTTTCAACGAGCACAAGAGCTTTTTCAATGTAATTTTTTCATCTGAACGAATTGCAAATCCAGCCCGAATCTTCCCCTTCAAAACGGAAATTTGAGTATCAAGCTCCGATGTCAATACATCTCTGACAAATTCGGAAATTTTTCTCCGAGTTAATTCGTGAAAGTTGCCAATAGACACTGAAAAATATGAAATACTATATAGTTCTGTAATTTTCTCTTCTATCGATTTCTTTTTACACATAGGATTGTCAACGTGTTCTTTTTGAACTCGCGGTTTAAAGCTTGCAATTCAAAAATGTTGGTTCCTTTGTTTTATTTTATACATTTTATTATTGAAGTCTTGGGACAATCATAACAAGCGACAACGGCATGAAAACGGAAATCAATAAAAGGCTGCAAGCTGGTAA
>WSXT02153770.1:0-24227 GCA_011762715.2 Neuroterus valhalla | reverse complement strand
GTTCCTCAGTTAATTTCAAAATTTGTCTTTCTGGTTTAAAATTCAACTACTTTGAACATTTGCAATTTAATTTTTTTCTTCATAATATCTTGTAAAAATTTCTTTAAAAAGTTGGGTTTTTTTTTTTGGTTGACAGTTTTTTTGTGTTATAAATAATTTTTTTTCAACTGAACATTTAACTTATTAAAAATTCCATAGTTTCAGTTGAATATCTATTTGTTTAGTTAAACATCCTCTTTTTTCAAATAAAAAATTTGAGTAATAAAATTTTCTTCAACGATTTACCTTTTCAGTAAAAGTTAATTTATCTATTTGATACTGTCCATTACTGTTCCATTTTCGGTTGAAAATAATCATTTATTGAGTTGGAAATGCGGATATTTTATTAAAACATCATGTTTATTCTTAGAAAATGATTCTTCCTATTTGGAAATTAATCTTCTTGTTTGAATATTCACCTTCATGGTTGGAAATTGAAGAGCTCCATTTAAATATTTATCTTTTTCGTTGTAAATTCATCTTCTTATTTTGAAATTTATCTTTTCTAGTTGAAGAGTAATAGTGATATAATTGCAAGTTTAACTGTTTCAATTTTTGTGAAAAAATGATATTTTTTTATTGATAATTAGATTATTTGCGACAAGTATAAATAAATATGTTACTCCTAGTTGACCGGGAAAATTGAAAAACATGACCGGGGATTTGAAATCGTCCGCCGAATCGCTACGCTGAATTTTTAACAAAACTTAAATGATGATCTCCAACCAAATAGTTTGGTTCATTCCTTAACTTTTCTTTTGTCAATCCATAAAAACAATTAATTATAATTTTTCAATTTATTCTTCTTGGTTGAAGATTCAACAACTCTGTTACAAAGTCATATTTTTCGAAAATTCAACTGTTATTTGTAAATCCATCTCTCTTGAAATAAAGTTTCGACAGTATTACAAAAAAATTGTCTTCTTGGGTTAAATGTTCTTTCATTGTTAAAAAACTGGTACTATTTGTGAATGTAATAAAATATTTGTCTTCAAAAGTTTGACCATCTTTTAAAAAATGTATCTCTTATGATAAAAGAATAATTTTTTTACAATCAACGGCTGAAGTAAGATAAAGTTTGAGGAGTTCGGAAGCCTATTCTTGAAATGTAGTTTCATCTGAATGTTTTAACAATTTTAAATTTCTGAAACGACACATTGCTAAACAAGGTTGACAGTACAGATTCTAATAGAATATTATTTTCAGTTGGTTGTACACTGGTTCCTTTATGAAGGAGTTTACAAGCAGATGGAGGCATTCCGCGAAGGATTCGAGTCAGTTTTCCCTATTGGACATCTGAAGCTCTTCTTCCCGGAGGAATTAGAAGCGGTATTTTGTGGACATGTGCAAACTGGAGGTCGCTGGGATGTCAGAACTCTACAGGAATGTTGCCGAACTGATCATGGATACACTCCTGATTCGAGAGCTATTCAGTTCCTGTTCGAAGTGATGTCGGAGTATAACAGTGATGAGCAAAGACAGTTTATTCAATTCGTTACTGGATCTCCAAGACTGCCTGTCGGTGGTAAGTTAAAAAATAAATATTTGTACTGCTTTTTTTTAAACTAAATGACTGAAACCGTTGACTTGAATATTATTTGATTTCTTATGGTTTTACACCTGGGGTAAAGGTATATTAAAGAAGTTTCGGCCCACATTATGGGTATTAGTAAAATGAATGCCTTGCCTTGGTGAATGTTAATGAAATTTTAAACTGTTTTCATAATTTTACCATTTTTACTATTTTTAAAATGCTTTCAACGTATATTTTGATAACGAGAAGTGAACTAACGAAAATTACCATCGTTCTTCTGTTTAATAAGAATACTGTACAGTATCAAAGCTTCCAAAATTGGATAATTTTCAAATACAAAACAATTAAAATTGAAATCAAACAAAATTATCAACTCAGATCCGACCTTGTCGAGAGAATGTATTTAAAATTGAAAAATTTTACAGTTTCAACGATATAAATTTTATATCAGAAAGTTTCTAGTGCTTGATTTAAAAATTGAACAACTTGGAGTAATTTGAAATCTTCTAATTCTCAAAATTTTGAGATTTTATCAAAATTGTCAAGTCGAAAGTGAGAAATTACAACAGACTATTTCCGAATGTAAAATTTGCTGACCATGAAAACTACTAGTTTCAAATCGTACAAATGATGAAGTATCAGACTAAAATGATCAAATTTCTAGTGTCTCTGCTTAAAAATGATTTCCCAATGATACATAATTTCAGTTGAGAAATCTTCAATAATTTTTTATCCATATTTGTTCAATTATAAGCGTTCATAATTGTTTCATTCAATTTTGAGGTTATTTGATTTCGATCGTTCTGAAATAATAAAAGTCTCCAATTTCTTCTCATGCAACTTCTAACTATTCAAATTTAAAACGCAACCATTTAACTTCAAAGTTCTTCTATTCAAAACCATTTTTTTTTAACTATTTCCAATATTGGAGGCTAAACCAATAAACCATAAAAAGATTTTCAGGTTGGAATGAATTTTCTGGGTCTGAAAAGGTTTCGATTTCCAAATCTTGTAAATTAAATTTTTTTAATATTGAAGGCTTGAAACTTAAATTGCAAGAATTTATTTCATGAAAGTTTGAAATAGTTCATCTGAGTATGCTGCATCCTTTCAAGAAAGCTAAAGATGATAGTAGCTTTGCTCAAGAAGACCTAAGCTTACTAAAAAAAATAGTTTTACGGAAATAACTCTCCGTAGAGAGCAGCCCCGTGGTACTTTGAAATGAAAGTACCATGTGTTGACCAAGGCCGAGTGACGGCGCCACCCATGTTCGTGGGCTACTACCCGTCAAAATACACGGCAAGCATGTAAACATTGATCAATTTTGATGGAATAAACAGTATCAAATGATTGTTTTTCGGATTTTCAAATAAAAGGAATGAAAGTAATTTTTTGGGAATTCCTAAACATTAGTGTCAGTGTCGAAAAAAAGGTTATGTGCATATAATTGAGCCGCAAATCTGGATGTCCCACCAATCGCGCAGAAGACAAAGCCCGCGAAATAAATTTTTTTTAAAGCTCCAAGCGATGGAAAATTAATAAAAATAAATGACAAACAATTCCCTACAATCCTTTATGATATATTTTCCTTTCATACGGAAAAACTCATCAAAATACTTCGAAAGCTTTGGAAATTCCTTGAAATCTTCGAAAATATCATAAATCTAAAATCTTCTAAAATATCTTCAAACCTTACTTATATTAGGACCCATAGAAATCCCTTGAATTTTTTCAGACCATCCCCAAATGCCTTGAAATATTTTAAAATCGTAAAAAAAAATTCGAAATCCTTCAAAGTACCTATAAATTGTTGGGATCAAATGAAAATTCTTGGGAATCTTTTTCAAATTCCCTGAAATATTTGAAATCTTTTGAACTTGCTTGAAACTTTCAAGAACTCTTAAAAAGACCTCAGAATCTTCTTTCATCATAGAATATCTCATCCTTCAAAAAACTTCGAAATCCCCTGCAGTTTTGTAAAACTCCTAGAAATTTTTTTAGAATTTTGCAGCTTACACTCAAATATTTAAAACTCTCCTTTCTTTTGAAATCCCTTGGAACTTACTAAACCACCTTGATAATTCATTGGGAGTTTTTTAAATTCCCTACAATCTTTCAAATTCTTTCAAATACTTTTAAATGATCTGAATCTGATAACAATTCTTGGCATGTTTCATAATATTCATAAAACTCTGTGAAAGGGACACCTATTTCAAAGCCTTAACCATTTTTTTATTAACCCGTGGCGAATTTTCAATTTCCGAATTCACAAGAATTCAATTTTGTTTCTGATGAAAGTAATTTTTAAGTAATCTCTCAAACCTTTGAAATCTTCGTGAAATCTTGCAGAAACTCTGAATTCTTCATAAAAAGTAGGTATTGAAATTTATTTGAAATTTTCGTGTTTTTTTTTTAGATAGAAAAATATATAAAATTCCAAAGATTTCAAAAATTTTGATCCAATTATAATAATTGTTATAATAATAATTGTTATTGGAAATAGGTGTCCCTTTCACAAAATTCTATAATTATTTTGAACATGAAAAGAATTGTTAACAGATCCGAATCATTTAAAAATATTCTAAAGAATTCGAAAGATTCTAGGGATTTTTAAAAATTTTCAATTATTAATTGATCCCAATAATTTATAGGTATCTTAGAGGGTTTCGATTTTTTTTTCGATTTTAGGAGATTTCAAGGAATTTGGGGAAGATCTGAAAAATTCCAAGGGATTTTTATGGATCCTAATGAATTAAAGGGAGTTGTGGAGAATTTCCTAGATTTTCATAAGATACATTACAATTTTTTAGGAACTGTAAGGTTTGAAGATATTTTAAAAGATTCTGAAGTAATTCATATTTCCGAGGATTTCAATGATTTAAAAGGATTTCAAAATAAGCTTTCGAAGTATTTTGATTAATTTTCCCGTATTAAAGGAAAATACATCATAACTCTTCGTAGAATTTCACGAAATTTTATGATATTTTGAAGAATTTCGGAGACGTCATTCACGAGAATCGAGGGATTTTCCAGAGTTCCAAAGATTTGAAAAAAAGGTAGGAAATTGTTCGCCATTGTTTGAATTTATTTGTAATTCACCTTGAATCCTTAATAATTCATTCTTAAATATTTTTAACTTGTCTGGATTCTTGGGAATTCTCTTGGATGCCTGAACACTCTTAACATTTTCTTACTTCACAGATGAATTCTTTTCATAAGTTCTCATTTATTTTATCCTGAATTTCACTTGAATTTTGCTCCAAAATCACCTTGAATTCGTATGAATATAATGACATTTTACTCTAAATTCACACCAATTTTGTTGGGATCAATTCAGTTATGATGGATTCAATCCAATTTTGATGAAATTAATCCAATTTTTCTCAATTCATTAGAATTCATATGGAGTTAACTTCCGCGCGATTGTTGGAATATCCAAGTTTGCGGCTCAATTATATGCAGTTAACCATTTTTTCGACACTGATACTTATGTTTAGGAATCCCAAAAACATAACTTTCATTCCTTTTATAAGAAAACCGCAGAATAATCATTCAATACTGGTTATTTGATCAAAATTGATCAATGTTTACATGCTTGCCATGTATTTTGACGGGTAAGTAGCCCACGAACATGGGTGGCGCCGCCACTCGGCCTTCATCAACACATGGTGCACTTTTATTTCAGAGTACCACAGGACTGGTTTCGGGGCTTTAAGAATCGAAGGGAAATGTTAACAAAAAAGCGGCAATATTTGTGATTTCGCACACGATTGAAACCCAAAACAACTCCTTCTATTATAGTGAATCATCGTGAAATCATTACAACCATATCAATTTCTGTTTAGGTTTCAAGAGTTTGACACCGCCGTTGACGATAGTGCGGAAGACACTTGACCCCACCATGAGAGCAGACGATTTCCTGCCTTCCGTGATGACCTGTGTGAATTACCTAAAATTGCCCGACTACACGACCCTGCGGATAATGCGAGACAAGCTACGGATAGCATCTCATGAGGGTCAACACTCGTTCCACCTTTCCTAGAAACGGAAGACGCACCAGACCGATCTTCTTCGCTTTCGCCCGTTGTCTTTGAGACCAGCTGGTCTCCTCATCTACTGTATACTTCAAATCCTCAATCCGACCCGATAGTAACCAAACAAAAACCCTCTGAAAAAACAGGAAATCAAAGAAGAAAATTTCTACGAGCAGACAATTCCCCTACTTGGATTCTCTCATCACTTTAACCGAATAAATTCTAGTTTGATGTCGACTTGTCACGTGTACCAATTTCGATTTGGGCCGAGCTTCAAGGGTTCGTGATAACCGATCTTGACCCAAAAAGTTAAATTTGCTTGCCGCAGTGGTCTGGTATTTGTCTGTCTTCGGTGTTAGAGTAACGCAGATGCAGAACGAGAAACAACTGTAAATACATAGAATTATGTCGAGGCAGTTTGATAATTGATAATACGCAAGTCTATATATAAATACTTTATATTATATTATATTAGTATTGAAATCAGTTCTCCTCTAGACTCTAGAGACACCGAGTAACGACTAAAATATGAAGCGAGAGGGCGTTTACCGTAGCTATAAGTAAAGTTTTATATCAGCGATGCATCTGTGGGTCGCCACGTGTCTCTAGGACTCTCGCCTCGTTAATCAAAAGAGGCCGTGAAGCGCTCACGCTAAACGTGCGCGCAATACGCATCGAGAGAGATAGAAAAAGAGTAAGGCATAGGTCGACATGAAAAATCCAAAACTTCTATAATATTAACGATAACGGTCATAGCTACGGTTATTTTTCTTTTCACTTTTTCTTTGTCTTGTAATGGATCTCTTGTGTTCGTTGTTTCGCGTCTAGGCGCGGTTCAAGTCATGCGACACTTTACGTTTTCATTTTAATCGATGTACCACGTTTAATTATTATTTGATATTTCTATTGGTAGGTAAGATAGGCCAATTATTTCTTAGTTGAGGGTGCGGCCGACATCATTAGACTAAATCACAAGATTCGGGAAATTTTTCTAATCTTTATCCCAAGAAATCCAAAATCAATTCTCAATTTTTTTAGTTCGGATACGTTGTTTTCTACCAGGGCTGTTGGATTAGATTAGATCAAGATTAGATTAGATCAAAAATCTTCGCGCTGTTCGCGATCTGACAGCTGATTGCATCCAAGAAAAGAATGTGGTTTAGTCTTTCGCGCCTAGTGTTATTTTTTTTTCTAAGGTCTTGTTTTTTAAGATCTTTTTCTATATTATATTTCTAGAGTCTTTTCTCTAGATGTTTTTGTTTCTAGAGCTGTCTTTCTAGATTCCTAATCCTAAAGTTGAATTCTGGAATTTTGTTTTTAGATTTTTTCTTCTCAAAGAGGTGGTTCCTCCTTCAATGAATTAGTCTAATGATGTGCGACCTTTATTACATTTGGCAATGTTAATAGAATGAAACAATATGTTATCCTGTAGGCGTTACGAAACTGGATATATTATTATTTTTATCATGCTCTGAAAAATTCACGTTGAACCACTGCATAAAAACAGCGGCAACCGTTGGGGCAGAATATAAGAGAAGTTTTAGGAGTGCATCTTTGATCTTAAGATTTGATCTGGACCCGCGACATGTTCGTGTTCTAAACAAAAATTATATTTATATCGTCTTAATAGCATAAATGAAGTTCATTTCACTCGATTGGGAAAAAAAACTTTGTTTCTTTGAAATTCCCTCAATAAATGCAGTCGTAAGAAAATCGAAATAATTTATCCAATAACCTTATCCAATTAGAAATACATATAAATTTAAAAAGAAAAGATTAGAATTTCAAAAATTTAAGACAACTAGTTTATTTAAAATTATATTCAAATATTTCACATTTTCCTTGTTATTCCAGTACAAAACCTGTTCATCAAGTTTGTCTTGAATCTAGTTTGAAACATTCAACTTTCAATATTTAACTTGTTCCAAGATTTTTTTCCAGGTGTATACAATTGACTGATTGGTAGAAATCATTGCGGAAGTTATCTTGAACTCGAAATAATGCTTCTTAGTGATAAAAGTTTCTGCCTTAATTTAGATGCACATTGCGAGCCAGCCGAGAATAAAACAGGATCCTCCAATTGGTGTTAACCTGCTGTAAGTTTTATCCCCGGTGAAAGCAGAATAATAACAGGGGCCACAGAAGAGAATTATCCCAGAAAGGAAGAGAGTTCCTGACTGCAAAATAAATGTCATATAAATTTGGAGTAGAAAGTATTATTATATCAATTTTTTTCTTAGTTTGTTATATTCTTTGGAAAATAGGAATATGTAAGGAAAAATAATACTTACCAAAAGAGGAGATCTGACGAGTGGCAAACTTAGTAACGATAGAGTATGGATGAAATGATATCTAGAAGCAGTATCAAAAACCCTTTTTTGTTCCAGACCTTTCTCATCATCTGAATACTTTTCTGAAATTATATGAGGTTAGATATATCAGAACCGTTTACTTGGTCCTACTTTTACGAGAAATCCAATAGGAATAAATCTATCTGTAATAAAATTGTATTATACCATTTCAAAGGATGCAATTCATAATTATGTAATTTCACTTGCCATTATAGTTGAAAATCGCGCTATGTACTAAGTATCAAAGTGTAATCATTAAATATTCAGCATCTTCAATTTCAAATTATGCAGCTCTTAGTTTGAAATTGTTGAATCATAAAAAACATAATCTAAAATTTTTTGTTTTTCATAGTTCCAAAATAGTATTTGTTGGGAGTAATAACCAAACAATGTCAAATGTTTGATCTAAACTTATTCAACACTTATTAAAGCTTCGAAATTAAAATAAACCTGCGACACTTTTTTTACTGCTTAAATTTCAAATGATTGTATTTTCAAAAATGTAATGAATCTATAAAAAAGGTACAAACAATTTCTGAGTTTCAAATAATATAGATTTAGAATGATCTTATTTTGTCATGTTCTGAACTAAGATGGTAACATTTTTAATGTAACGAAGAAATTTTTTGGAATTATGGAGGCCATGCTAAACTCATCCGATTCCTACTATACCGACATTTTTTCCGTCCATACGAATCAAAAAATCAAGTTAAAATTTTCGGAAATTGGTTAAAAGGTACTAATGAACGTTTGCTTGGTTCCGAATTTTTGTAGCTGCAAAAAAACTCCATTTTTTTCATATTTTCTAAATCGAAGCTGTTGAATATTTTTAGAATTTCGTCAATAGCAGCGTTCTCTTCGAAGAATCAAATTTTATTTTGATTTTTATTTACATAATTATTATACATAATAATCTACGAGTGTACGCGGCAAATTCATGATTCTGTTTACATCTAATGCATTCTGTTTAAAACATGAAATTGTTGTTATTCCTGTTATTTTGAAATTGTTTTAGATATTTATTATTTGAATTTTATAAGTACACAAGTTGGTTCGAAAAACTGGACTAAAATTTTCAAAACCTAGAAACTTTGAATTAAACATAGAATCATGAAGTTCTGAATAATTTTTTATTGAAATTGAAATAACACGACATGTGCAAATGTAAAGGATTTCAAATGTTATAATTCCTGACCAAAATAAAATAATTTGACATCGAAAGTGTTTGAAGTGAAACATTTCCAAATGAACGATCCTTCAAATTAGATTAATTAAAAATTTATTGAAAGTTTGACATTATAGAATATGCAGTCTAAAGTTTGAAAATATGACAATGATCATTCAGTCTTTTAATTCGAAATTGAATTTATTAGTTTGAATTGATATCTCTGAAAGATGAACATTTCTGACTATACCTTTTAATTATAAGATTTTGAAAAAAACTTTGTTTGAAAATGTTGAAGATTGTATAATTTCATGTTTAAAGTTTGCAAATGCATATTCAAAATATTAAATTGGATAATTTTAAATTGAACGCTCGTAAGACTATATGATTTCATATTGAAATATGAAAGTTTAATAAATTAAGATTCAAATTTTCAAAATATTATAATTTTAGATAGAAATTAATTTGATCATTTTCAAATAAAAAATAATTAAAAACTGATGTTTGAAATTAACAATTTTATTTTCAATTCTAAGCTTCAAACGGGACAATTCCATATTAACAGTAATTAAAATTTCATCATTTTTAAATAAGCATCCAGATCCTCCCAATTCGGAATTCAATAAGTTTGATTTAAAAAATGTCACAATTAAACAATTTTATTTCGACTCTGGTATCATAAAGTTTTAAATTATTTCAAATTCAAAACGTTAGAAATTCTAAAATTTCATTTTCAATGTTAGAAAACTGTATATTTTTTCATTAAATGAATGCTCAGGGATTGAAAGCTAAATTAATTCAATTAATTAAAATGTAGAAACTAATTGTGAATGAAAATAATTATCAATAATTGAGAATATACAAAATTTTTCTGAATCTGTTTCAAATATTCGAAACCGTAGAACGGAATTGAATTATCAATTGAAAACTAGTATTCGACGATTTACTTGGGTTCTCCAATTTTCTTCTTCAGTTGATCATGTAGTTCTACATATTTTTATGAATCACAAAAATTCTTGAACTTTTTCGACTCCTGATATTGGTTCGAGATAGAATAATAAAATTGCTAAGATGTATTAAAAAATATTAAAAGCCAATTCAACAATTATGAACTTTGTATACCAAAATTTCGGGATCAATAATAGCTCGAAATTCTTTTCTAGCTATTAATACGGAGAATGGTGTTCTCGTTGAATAAAATGTATTTTTATCTAACTATTACTACGGAAGATGTTTTTCTCTATTGAAAAATAAATTATATTCCCAAATCTATTAAAACGGAAAATGTTATTCTCTATGAAAAAATATATTTACCAATCTTTTAATATGGAAAATGATATTTTCTATGAAAAAAATTTTTAATATTGAGGAATGTTAGGGTGAATACCTTGAAGTTCTGAACTCGCTAATAATACGGAAAATATTATATATATATTTTCCGTATTTAAAGATAACTCGATATATATTTTTTCCTATAGAAAAAAAACATCTTTCGTATCGATATATTTTTTCCTAGGGAATACTATTTTCTAATTAATAGCTATATAAGAATTTCGAGTCTTTGAACCCGAAAATTTAGGAGTAAATAGCTCAGAATTGTTGAATCGACTATTCATACAGAAATGTCGTGAACAATGTATTGGCTTTTAATCGCGAATTTTCGTGATTAATAGAAACGGCCTTAAAGTAATCTAGCTTCATATTGGTATATCATGAATTGGGAGTCAATGTTTCTCGCGCGCTATAGCGCACGTATAAGATTGCTTGTTCTTGATGTTTGTTTTGAATTTTTTGCTTACTGTGAGAGCCATATGCAGCTAAAACAACAGCAACAGCTCCACTCAGTCCGGCGAGTCTAACATAAGGCCCAGCGTGAGCAGCCAATTTGTACAATTGTGGAGGACTCATTTTTACTGGTTCCTTTGTTGAAGATACTCCAACATAACCGCCAAGCTAGAAAATATATTTCTTTTCCATTGATTTTCTTTATTCCAAATATTATATAAATGCGAAAGAGGCATCAAGGAGTTCAATTTTACTGATTTATTAATTATCTAAACACAAATGCTAATATGAACTTTATATTAATAGATTTATAGACTTCTGATTTTTTCGTTTGAGAATTTGTTTAATACGTGAAATAAAAATACCAGTAGACCAAAAAAAACAAAAAATTAAACATGCTGACAATAAAAAAAAAGAACAAAAAATATTGCCTACGAACCTTGATTATCTCTTTATAAATGCCTAACATTTCCTGAACGCAGATGATGTTCTTATTCATTTACAATATAAATTAGGCCGAAATTCGTAGAGAACATCTCTAGAATATTCTTACAAAAATTGTTTCTATAAATAAAAAAAACATTGCAATTTATTTGGTAATAAATAGTATTTTGCCAGATTGAAAGGAAAGGTATCGTTTACCAAATTATTTGTATAAATAAACATGTCTCTCAAATGTTTTCATTTGAACTACTTAGTCATTTAAAAAAAATATATAATAATTTATTTGAAATAATCTATGATGATAAGACTGATACTTAACATGTCCATGTACTTAGCAAATATGAATAATGAAAATAAAACCGCTATAGATAATTTATTAAGATTCGCACCATTCGCACAAAAATAGGTGAGGTTAGAAATCAATTTACTTCTTTTACTTACGGAAGATAAAGCACTTTTTGTGAAATTTATGGTTCCCGACGACACAGGATTGGTAAATAAAGTATAATTAAGTGCGTCCTTTAGACTCATCATATAATAGAAATCTAAAATGTCAAATTCGTAAGCAAATTAGTGCACTTGCACTTTACAAACGGCGTTTTGATAGATTGTAAGTGCAACTTAAATGAAATTAAATTAGGTTAAATGACTCGGGACAAACGATTGACACTCTTATTTTCGCTCACCTACGCAAATTGCAAAAATCTGCCAAAACAAATTAACAGTCGTTACTTTTTCAACTTTCTTGAAAAACCTGTTTTACTTTTTCTTGAGGCAAGAATGGAATATTAGAAGTTTAAATTGATTGCGAAATTTACGGTAATTTTTCATTAAATTTCCAATGGGGGCCATTGGAAAATAGTGAATTTTGCAAACTTGCAGCAATCTATACTTCGAAATGTACTGTAAATTACGCAACACCTGTCAAAATTTCATTCATTTCTAGATGCACATGCATGAAGAACGTCGTGTGTTGGACGTATATTGATAATTATGATTGCTTAATATTACACAAATAACTTTTTCTATCAAGGAACTCAACGTTGTTTGTTGGAGAAATCTTCAAAAATGGTAAGAACGATTATTTTATCTTGCTTCTACAAAATCATTCTATTTTTTTCACGCGATTGCATCCTAACCAAAATAATTGAAATTTTAGGCTGACAAATTCCGCGGTGGTATACCCAATTCCTCTCAGGTATATAAATATTCAAGTTTATAAAGTCCAAAATAATGTCTAAATTCCGAAAATTCTATTGCCACTCCAGTTATACTGGATAGTGGGATTTGCCATTGCTTTTCCTTGAAACGTGATTTTGAGGTTAGGTTAACCTATATATCGTTCGTAAGAGTTCAAGATTCATCGCACCTCTGATTTCTCTTTTCGTAAAACGATTGTTTTTTTTTTCAATTTGAGTAGTAGCCAAATCGTTTCGAAAAAATATTCAATTCACCCTTTTTTTCTACCTTATGTCGTACAACTTCTAGATATTCTTTTTCAACAAGGGGAATTCGCAAATAGTTGTTGCTAATCGTTCAATTTTTTGTTTTATTATATTCTCTAGACCTCTGCGATCATAGCAGCTGGATTAGGACTCGCAGCTGTGGGATTTACAGGTCGATTCATTTTAAAAAGAATGCCAACTATAACCCAAAAAATGTCAGAAGCTATGAAAAATATTCCTAAGCTAGATTCACAGGTAAGATTTCAATTTTAAGATTTCAAATCGATGTAAGACAGTGCCAGTTTCTCCATAAGTTAGGGGAGCGAAGTCCGTAAGGGGCGAATTGAGAAAATAATTTTCAGAAGCCAATTCTTGACCGATACGTCTTCTTGTTTTAGAAAAATTTCAAAACTGATTTGAAAGTCATGAAATCCCTTAAAATCTGATCAAGCCTCTTGAAATTCTTCGAAATCTTCCAAAATACCCCAAAGGCTTGAAAGCTGTTTTCCGTTGAAATTCACTGAAATCTATCAAAAACCCTTGAAGTGTAATGAAATCCTCTAAAATCTCTGGGGAACTTTCCAATCTTTCGTTCAGCGCCTTGAAATCCGTAGAAATTTCTTTCAAATTTGTGGAACCTTTTATTTCTTTCGAAATCCTAAGAATGACTCAAATATAGTTGAATTGTAAACATTTTTTGAGATTTCAACAGATGTAAAGAGAGATTTAAGAGATTTCAAGAAGTTTCATATGATTCTGAAGTTTTTGGAATAATGTAATACTCAGATTTCCTTCAAAACCTTTGGAAATAAGGAAATCCCTCAAATCTGATGAAATCCCCAGAAATCATTAATATCTTTCAAAATTCCTTTACAAATTTGTAGATCTTTGAAATTCTCTGAGGCACTATTAAATCCCTTAGAGTCGCTTTTAAATTCATTTAATTTAATTCACTGGTTGCATTTCACTGAAATACCTTGACATTTTTTTAATTCTTTAATCAATAGTTGTTATCCCAAGAGATCCTGCATTGTTTGAAGTTTCAACGATTGTGAAATAATGTTAAGATTCAGTGATTTCAAAGTAAAGTTGCGGATGTTTACAGATGGACGTTGTGTACTCTCTCTTATGTCGGATGTGTCGACGTGGCACGTGTTTTGCCACAACCGACCATGACATAATAGCCACTTAACATTTTTTCTCATTTAACGAACTTGTCATTCTGCATTCTGGAAAATCCAGGATTATATTTGGTTGTTGACGACAAACTTGATCTTCATTTCACACAATAAAAAATAGCGTATATAATATGGCGGACGATTTTTTATCAAACTACTCCTAATTTTTCAAAAATCAGAAAGGTAGGGTTTTCTGAGTCATAGATGGCGGATTGAGAGCCACAATGCCGGTTGAAACAAAAACTATTTGACATTGCCTACAGCTGTTTAGAATTCCCGGCTATATCTGTGTAGCCGCGCGGTAGTAATATAGTATTTTTTGTTGCTGATGGTATCAATCGGCATGCATTATTTTTTTAATATTCCAAAATTTTCCATCACTCCAAACCACTACACCGAAAATCATTCTGATAAGTCATTAGATATATTTTTATTGCTAAATTTTGTTGCCATGTTTTTGTGTATTAATGACTTCGAATTGGATGATAACGATGATGACGAAGTGGATGTTGAATAAAGTGAGTTCGAGTCAGGTTTTATTAAACCGTTTGAAATAAACAATTTTTTACTAAGCCTATTTTTGTTGTATATTATTGACAATGAGTTATGGAACCTTATTGTAAAAAAAATCTAAAAAATTCCCATACACCGACTATTTGAAATTGAGCGACTTCAATAACTCTACGATAATAATGTATTTGGAAATTGAGTGAGTTTTTCAAAAGCTGTCCGCCATTTCGATTCCGCCATTTTGTAAAATGAAATTTAAACCTCAAATTCGAGATTAGCGACCCAAAAACCTGTTGATGCAGAATTTCAGGTTCGTAGAAGAACAGCTTCTACTTTTGGTCAGCTTTTCACGTTTCCCGACCACTGCGCGCTGATAGAAAAAAATAAAAGGCTGGTTGATGTAAAGGCAGGATAAAGAAGATTGTAGGAAAATGGAGGAGAGGAGATTTAGAAGAAGTGAACTCAACAGGAAAAAAAAAGTTCATGAGAGGATGTTAAGTGAAGGACAGAAGGAGAAGAAAGGTAGATAGAAGAAGTCGAGATAACATTAAGGGAATTGAAGTAATAAACAGGGAAAGAAGAAGAAGGGAAGGCATAGATCAGGATATTTGGATGGTTGAATGGACTGAATATTTTAAGAACCTGCTAGGGGGCGAGGAAAATAGGGTAGAAGGTGAAAGAAGAAGGCGGTTGTAGGAGATGAGGATGAGGGGTTACAGTAGGGAAGTGGAAGATTCGCAATGAGAGGCATAGTGTGGCCGGAGGAATGAAAGGCAGGGCTAGTAGTGCCGTTGATTGAGGAAAGAGAGGGAAGAAAAAGTATAAGAATATAGAGGTTTCACACTCATGTCGCTGCTATCAAATTTACGCGGAAATGCTTAGGAAGAGACTGGAAAGGTCCGTGGCAGAAAAGGGAAGCATACCACACAAGCAGACAGACTTCAGGAAAGATATGGGAACCATAGATAACATTTGTTCTCAATTACCTGGTAAACAGGAACTTTTGGGGTAGAAGAAATGGAAACTTGTTGCTGTGTTTGTGGATTTCAGAGCAGCTTTTGACTCAGTGAACAGGAGGGTCCTTTGGAAGGCCATGAAAGGGAGAGGAATAGATGACGCTTTGATAGAAAAAATAAAAGAGATATTTGAAAGATAATGGTAAAGATGGGAGGAAAAAAGAATGAGGACTTTTGGACAGGACAAGGGTGCTGTTAAGTGAGCCCTCTGCTGTTCCGTGTCCTAATGGCAGGCTGAGAAGAGAAGATAGAGAAGGAAAAGGGGGGACGAGACTAGGAAGAGGCAAACTGTTTTTGCTGTCATACGCAGACGATTTAGTTTTAGTAGCGAATGATGAAAGAAGTAGGAGAAAAATATAAATTAGCCAATAAATGACTCTTAAAAGTAGGAACAGGGTCTAGGATTAAGAAGTAAGAAATAACAAGAAATAATTGGTAAGGAAGTACATAGGGACTCTGAATTTAAAAAAATATGTAGTGGTTATGTAAAGACTATCAACCCCGTAAAAGGCAGGGAGCATATACAAATAAAGAAGAAGAAGAAGAATATAGAATAAATAGAATAATATATGAATAGTTTTAAATAAAGGGGGTGGGGGCCACCTGTAAATGTAATGTCTTAAGGGCGCATTTTTCTTCAAACTGGCACTGGATCTAAAGGATTAATTATCTTTAATTTGAATATGAATTTTTTTTTCAGTCCCTAGCTAATAGTAAATACTACAGAGGTGGTTTCGAGCAAAAAATGAGTAGGAGAGAAGCTAGTTTAATTCTAGGAGTTTCTCCCACAGCCCCGAAGACGAAAATCAAAGATCAATTTAAACGAGTCATGATTGCAAATCATCCCGATCGAGGAGGTTCTCCGTACATCGCAGCGAAGATCAACGAGGCGAAAGACATTCTAGAAAAATAAATTTAGTTCAGTTTAGCTCGATTAAAAAAAAATGTGTACAGTGTTGTTATTTAATTCATTGTTCAATGAATTTGTTATCGACATCCCGCTAAATCTGTAAATAATTTGCTAAATAAATTTTAAGTAAGAAAAGGATACGGAAGAATTTTAAGTAATAAATGTACAGCAGAAAAAATGTTGTTTCACAGTTTATTGATGCAGTAGTTCGTAGAATTTACACTCCTAAAGGAGGAAACCCTGATCGTATAATATTTCGAATATTGAGCCTGCGATATTCTCATAGATAATAGTCTTTAATACTGAAAACTATTGAATGTTATTTCAATTAACAGAGATCTTTGAACATTCTACAAATAATCTAACATAACATAAATTGAGATGTTTCATGAATATACTTTTGTTCGCTTTTGATCTGCATGCTTGTAGCAGAAATGCACACTGAAAATTTGAATAGTCAAGAACAAAAGATAGGAAAAAAATTCCTTATATAAATTAAGAGCTGCATTATTTACATAAATAGTGAAAGGTCGCAAAATTGACATACAAAATCTCGGAGTTCTCTCAGTGTGAAAAATTCTACTAAATGAAAATGAGAGAGAATAAAATTAATTTGTGAGTAAACATTCAAAATAAGATGAAATTAACAAATAACAATTATGGCGAATAATATTATGACGCAATTGATTAGGTTGTCTTTAGAAATCACAGGCTTCAAAGAATATAATATTTTTATTAACTTTTCAACTATTGTTTCAATAGAAAGATTATTTTCCCAAGAAGCCTGTGATTTCAACAGAAGTTTAAAAATCACCAGTAACAAATTGATACTGTAACTATTTCAAAGTTCACCTAGCATCTGAAATAGGAAGCTTCCTTGTCAGGAACAATATTTTTCTGAGTTGTAATTGACCCTAAAAACGAGGCACCATATTTTTCAAAGGAATGCTGAGATATCTCTCCCTTCAAGTTGCACCCTTTCTTGATTTTTGTGGCGAATCTCAAAGATACTTTACGTATAAAGTAGACATTGACTAGAGAGATAAAAAACATGCGGTGGGTTGTACATATCTAACGAATATTACCTACTTAATTTCGCTTTTCTCAGATCCATTCGTTGTTGGGAAGCCTTTATCCTTAACTTAGAAATTGTGCTACGAGGTAGTGAACCAGGTTCCTTAAAAATGCTCTGTAAAACGAATTAGAATTGAGCCCTAGAAAATAAGTAAAATGGAATTTTTAAAATCATTTTTTCACGTACTTGCATAAAGTCATGACAATGCAGGACAATGCTGTCCTTGGTGATTTCCTTAAAACAATCTGCTAATACTGCGAAATCCTGGCAGGCTAGTAAGTTCTCTTTATTTCTTTTTATCAGTGTCAAGGCGACTCTGAAAATGATCTTACTGCCCTCGTAAAATAGGCAGTCCCAAATTCGTAGAGTTGTCTGTGGATAATTTATTTTTTTAATAGATATTGGGACAGTCCTGAGGTTGCAAAAAAAAAAAGCAAGGAGACTTTGAGTTGTCTACGAATGGAAAAAAACATGTCATGCACAACTACAAACTGCACTTACAACAAAAATAATGGAAGAAAATCAGTATAGACCAAGATGATGATTTTCATATAATTTTCCGGGTGGCGACTTGACCGGGAAACCGGGAATTTTATTGACCAGAAAATGACCAGGAATTTAATTGAAACCGGGAATCAACTTGTCTCAACCTAGACTATTGAAAATTCTACCGAAAAAATACAAGAAATGACCGCTTTCTTTTTATGAATCAGAAAGATATCTTATTATTTGATTTAAGGAATCTAACACTCCTTTAATCTAATTCTCAAAATATTTAAATATATCTATACGTCATGAAAGAAAAAATTTCTTCTTTTTCCATTATAAGAAAAGCGTTTTGCAAACTTGTTGCTCTGTGAGGTTTTTTTGATCCGACTCAAATTCGATAATCGAATTGATGATAGCCCAAGCCTACAAAAATAATAATAATCTCCATTTTTTCAAAAAAATGTGTTTATCACGTTTTATTTGCTTTTCCTTATTTATCTGACTTGGTAAAAGGGAATTTCAGACTATAATTATAGTTTTTATTTTAGCAGGGAGTTTTAGTGAAGAAGTATAATTTCCCTTGTAACAGGGAATTTTTCACACGGAACGTGAACTTTTTAAACTAATTAAAATTCGGATTTAGAAGAGAGGAGTTTGAAAAAAAACGTTCTTCCAATCCCGAATTCGTTGCGATTTTAAGGTTCCTTCTTCTTAATTTTAAATGAACAGTGTACTCCAAGCTTGTTTACACTGTTTTTTGCAAATTCATCCTTTTTGTGTTAAACAATCAACTACTTATTTCGAATTAAAACTTGTTTGTTGAAAATCAAATTTCCTTGTTAAATTTGCATTATTTCGATTCAAAATTCACCTGTGATTGAATTTGTAACTACTTTGTTAAAAAGCAATTCATATTTTTTGGTGGAAATTCAAGTATTTAGTTGAACGTTAATTTTTATATTTAGGAATTAAACTATTTCTTTGAGAATGAACTTCGTGGAAAACATGCCTTTTCTGTAGAAAATTAATCTTTATGATCAAAAATTCATCTTTTTGCTTAAAATATATCTATACATTTGAATATTCATCATTATGCTTAAAAATTAATCAGTTTGGTTGAAAATCAATCACTTCAACTGAAAATTCAAATGTTTCATTTTTAGTGAAAAATTTATCTCTTCTATTTCAAAATTCGACATTTCGGTGAAAATTCGTCTTTTTGAATTAAAGATTCAATTATCTCGTTGAAACTTTACATATATTGTTCGAAAGTCGATTTTTTAGTAGAAAATTATCTTCTTCTTCGGAAGTTAATATTCTTCTTCAAAAATTCTTCTTTATTTAACAATTCAAGTTTTACAGTCGAAAATTTTTCATTTTAGTCGAACATTCATCTAGTTGAAAACTCTTCTGTTTGGTTTCAAATTAATTTATCGAGCCAAAAATGTCACTATTCCATTTTTGTTCGAAAATTTATATTTTTATGGTTCGAATTTCAACCATTCTGTTGAAGAATTGTATTTTTTTGTTGAAAATTAATTTTTTGTCAAAAAATGAATTATTCTAGTTAAGGGGGTAGCCCAGGTTTCAATGACCTTTTTTTTCAACAACATGTCGCTATGTTGAAAAACAGTCGCTATTATATTTCAACTTTGGTTATGTAAAACACAAAAGCTAAATTGATTCTTAAAGACCACATAAATGGCTATTTCATTTTTCCTTTTTTCTACTTTTTCTGAACAATAACTGTTTTTTTCTGAATATTAAAAAAAATTTTTTTGAATGAAATTTGCTCAGTAGATCGACTGAAATCGTGGCGAAACCCCCAAAAAAATGTGTGTGCATAAATGCAATAATTTGTTCGACAGTTAGTTTTTTTTGCTTGTTGGAAGATAGTTTTTTTTCTTGTTTTAAGTAAGTTTTTTTTGGTTAGTTTTTCTTTGTTATAAGTAATTTTTTTAAACTGAAAATTCAACTTTTCCCAATTACAAATTCCATAGTTTCAGCTGAAAATCTATTTTTTTAGTTAAACATACACTTTTTTTTATTTAAAATTTGTGTGATCAAATTTTCGTTGACAATTTATGTTTTTTAGTCAAAGTTAATTTATCTGTTTGAAAACTCAACTCCTTCAGTTAAAGATCCTTTTTTTTAGCATAAAACATTTATGCTAGGTTTGAAATTGTGCTTTAAAGCTAAAAATGTTACTGTTCCATTTTTGGTTGAAAATGATCATTTTTTTACTTTGAAATTCGACTGTTTCGTTGAAACATTACATTTTTTCTAAGAAAATGATTCTTCCTATTTGAAAATTGATCTTCTTGTTTAAATATTCACCTTTATGGTTGGAAATCAAAGTGCCCCAGTTAAATATTTATCTTTTTAGTTGTAAATTCATCTTCTTGTTTTGAAATTTAACTGTTCTGGTTGAAGATTCATAATGTTATTTGAAAATTCATCAAATTGGTTGAAAAATGAAATATTTTATGGGAAATCGGTTTTTTTTTAACGTAAATTGATTTTTTCAATTTCAAGTTCAACTGTTTCAATTTTTGTGAAAAAATATTTTTTGTTGAAAATTAGATTATTCTTTTCAAAATTGACTTATTTTGCAATGTTTGATGTGTTGTGTTAAAGATTGTTTAGAATAAACGTCATGAATAAAAATGAATATTTGCGTTCTGCGACAAATATAAATATCTTACTCCTAGTTAACCGGGAAAATTGAAAAACATGCCCGGGAAATGACCGGGAATTTGAAATCGTCCGCCGAATCGCCAACCTGATTTTTTCGCCATTAGAGAAAATTCATCATATCAAATAATTCCCTAGAAAACATTTATAGGGGAAACTACAAAGAGACGATTTATTTTGGATTACTCATAATCCCATATGGAAGTAATGTACACAAAAATAGGGATCCTGCGGTATTATTGAGATATTTTGAAAACCATTAAAAACCTTTGAAATCAGTCAGGATCTGTAGAAATACCTTGAAAGACTGCAAACTCTTTTTTGTTTCCTTTGAGAAAGTTGGAATGTGATAGATATTACGCTTTAGAACATATTTAAAAATTGAATAATCCTTAAAATCTTTAGAAATCGTAAAAATCAATATTAATTGCACATCTTAATATAGTGCTCAAAATCTTCGAATATCCTACGAAATTCTCTAAAATTTCTCGAAATTTGATGGGATCTGATGAAATAGCGTCAAATATTCTGGACCTTCGTAAATCCCTTGCAATGATTGTAGGTCCTACAGAATCCCTAAATTGTTTCGAAATTCATTGAAATCCCTTTATATATTTAGAAATCCTACAGAATTCTTTGACATTCCTTGAAATTCTTGAAATTTTTCGAATTCGTTTGCAACTTCTTTGATAGCTTGAAACCTAAAAAATCCATTCAAATTGTGTGATCTCTGAACTTAAATATAAATAATTTGAAATATCTTGAATAAATATTCAATTTAACTAAGATCTGACAAGAAAAGAAGTTCACAAGCTCAGAAATATTTAATTCTTGGAGAATCTGTAAGATCCCTTAAATCATGGGAAATTCCTTGAAATACGTTAAAATTTCTCGCAATATTATTCAATTTCAATTTCTCCCGAAAATTCTCTAGGAATCTCTTGAAATCAATCTCATTATACTTTTGTGAATCCCACGAATTTCTTTCTCTTCAAGATTTCTTTCTTTGCTTGAAGTTTTCCAAATCTCTCGAAATTCCTTCAGACTAGTGGAAATACTTTAAAAACCTAAAACATTTTCTAGAACCCTGTATATTAGTTCGAAACAATTGAAGTTCTGAAAAATATCTTTAATCTAGTAAAAGTATTCGAAATTCCTTAAAATATTTGTAAATGCTACAAAATTCTTCGACATTTCTTGAAATTTCCAAAATATCTTGAAAATTCTTGGAATCTGTTAGACTAGCTTTAAATCGTAAAGATCCTTCGAAATTGTGTAAACCCTTAAAAATCCTTTAAAAAAGTATAAATGGTTTGAAATCCCTGCAATATATATTATTTTAAACTAAGCCCTGTTAAGAAGAAAGTTCAAATGCTTAGGAATCTTTAATATTCTTGGAGAATCTATCAAATCTTTTGAATCCTGTGGAATTCCTTGTAATACCTTGAAATTCCTTGAAATACTTTCAAAATTTTCAACATTTTCTAAAATCCTACAAAATTCTTCCATATTCCTTGGAACTCTTGGAAATACGAGTAGCTTAAGGGGGTAGTGTGGTAAAATCGACCTTTTTTTCAATAATTGTTTTTCACATAAATTTTTATTTGAAAGTTTTGATTTTTTTATATGTTATAAAAAACATGGTGGAGGAGTATGGAAAAAATTTTTTGTTGTAAATTTTCGTTGACATCCGGTGGAGATATGGGCGACCGGAAGGCGCCATCTTTAAAAGTGGTACACATGATTTCTCCATTATGGATAATCAGAAACATAGAAACAAATTTTATTTTGAAGTACATATGAATGACTAACGTTTGACCCTTTACTAACTAAATTCATTGATAAATAAACGAATAGTTCAACTCTTAAAGTTTTTTCTCTTTTTCCGCCTGTTTTTTGTTACTTATTGTGTCATAATGTTGTTAAATATCATTAGACAGTAATGATCAAGGGTCATACGATAGCCAAGTCTTTTCTGAACAGTTTCAAAAAAAAATTAGGCAAATCGCCACAGTAGATCGGCTGGAATCGTGGGTACCAGTTCAAAAAACACTGTTTCGAGGAAAACGCGTTTGAAGATCTTGCTCTGAGGTAAAAGAAGGTTTCAACGTTATTCTTGAGGGTTTAAAGTAACCAAAACTGCAAGAAAAAATTTTTCGATTTCTTGAAAAATGTTTACCACACTCCTTAAAATCTTCAAGATCCTTTGAAATTATGTAATCCCTCAAAATAGTAGAAATAATTTGGAATCCCTTGAATACTTATTAAATTTAACCAAGTCTTGTAAAAAAAAAAAAGTTGAAATGCTTGGAAATCTTTGAAATTCTTGGGAAATATATCAAATCCTTCAAAACCTTTGAAATTGGTTGTAACACCTCAAAATTTCTTCAAATTTTATTAAATTTCATTAATTTTCCAAAGTTCTCTGGAAATCTCTTATAATCAACCTTCATATTTTTGTAAATCCTGTAATGTTCTTTTTCTCCCGAAATTTCTTCGATTGAAGTTTCTCAAATCTTTCGAAATTCTCTGAGATCTGTGAAGGAAGTTCAAGAATCTTCAAAATTTTTTAAAATCCCGTAAATCCTTCGAAATACTCGGAAGTTCTATAATAAGAACCTTTGATCTTGTGAAATTCTTTGAAATCCCTTGAAATCCTTGGAAATGCTACACAATTCTTCGACAGTTCTTAGAATTTTTGAAATCTCTTAAAATTCTTTGGAATCTATCAAGATAGCTCAAGCATTTCTTGATGGCGTGAATCCTATTTTTATAAGTAAGTAAATCAATCATTTTCAAATTCGTTTCTCTATTTTTTGCACCATTTCTCTCAGTATTCTAACATTATTTGTTTCTATATTCAGTTTCTTATAATGATTATCATTATAGGCCTTAGCTGAAATTCCTAAAATATTTTTTCGTAAGAGTGTGAAGTTCTGAACAGTTCTGAAATTTTTGAAAAACTGTTGAACCCAAAAAATTTAAGAATAAATATTTACTCTTCTAGAAAATGAGTGGAAAGATCGAGCCTCCACGAATACTGAATTATTAAAATAATATAATTTACCTCAATTGGTAAAACTTCTGCGAAAAGACAGATGAACCATTTTGTGGCAATCACAGCCCATGGTAATCCCATATTGGTAATGTGTTCAGACACATCCGGTATTTTGATCCTAAATTTTTTTTTTCGTTAAAAAAGGTACAACTTTTTGAAATTTAATTTAGAACATTTCATTTTACCTGACTAATTCTGCGAGAACGTCAATATCTGTCAACAAACCGTCCATTGTAGGAGTATAATATTCAGGTAATATTTTCTCAATTAATACTTTCAGCAACCAAAAAGCCGTTTCCTCATTTTTTGTAACAAGAAGCAATAATCCTGCTATGTAATTTAATCCCTGGAATCGAATCAAAAATAAAACTTGATTTTTTAATGAAGGGGCCGTTCAAAAAATACACCACTCTGTCGGGGAGAGGGGTGGGGGGGGGGGTAAAGCCGAATTTGTTTGTGTCACACTCTTTTTGTTTGGGGGGAATCATTCGCTTGTTGGT